>JAFFZR010016172.1:0-13012 GCA_018397195.1 Lethrus apterus | reverse complement strand
ACCGTGCAAAAAAATCATAACGATGCACTAAAAAAATTCTGAGAAAAATCGATCTGAAAATTTAATGTTGATATTATCCTAGATAACAAATAATTCAGACCATGAACGGTACGTAACTTTCTTGTTGAAGTACCTTTCGTTTTTATCTTAAAACCTTTGTAGCGTATTGAATAATCAAGATCAAGATCAAGATCAAGATCAGCTCGATTTTTCTCAGAATTTTTTTATGCAACCTTATGATTTTTTTGCACGGTCATAAAGGGTAGAAAAATCACTATCGGATTTCACTAAAAAAAATGTATGTCGTCATTTAAATTTTTTGTGATAACGTCATAACTACAAAACAAATGAAAGTCGGAAGGTTAATCGCATTATATTAGTGTGTATTTTTAAAAAATAAAATCGCCTTATTTCGGAGTTTTTTAATAAACAAGTCGAGTTCGCTTTTTTTTAAATATTCCATATGTTAATCCCATCCAACATTAAATTTTCAGATCGATTTTTCTCAGAATTTTTTTAGTGCAACCTTGAGATTTTTTTGCACGGTCATAAAGCGTAGAAAAATCACTATCGGATTCCACAAAAAAAATCTATGTTGTCATTTATTTTTTTGTGATGACGTTATAACTACAAAACAAATGAAAGTCGGAAGATGAATCGCACATATTAATGTGTATTTTTGAAATCAAAAATCGGCCTGTTTCAGCGTTTTTTAAAAAACCGGTTGAATTCATTTTTATTTTAAATATTCCTTACTTTTTGTCCTCACTGTATATTTTTTGCATGTTTATTTTTTTTGTTGGAAATATGAATGCCACATTTGTGATACGCCACTGGTTAACTTCATATATGTACAGATGTCCCGAATATTAGTGCATTGTTCTTGTTAGAAAAAAAATACAGCTTGCTAGAAACTATATGATAAACAAAGGTGTACATTTCAAAATTATTTTCAGATATACAGGGTGTTCTTTTAAATAAAACACACAGTATTTATCTGTATCTGTAAGTTCACCGCTGGGAAGAATGAGATATTGTGTTCAAGTTATTTTCCGTTGCAAATTTCTCTTGATGAAGATGTTATTTTGTACAGGGTGTTCACATTTCTAATTCAACAAATTCAATTTCTTCCAGTTCTTTGAATGGAAAATTCCATCCTTTTTCGTAACAATGCTTCTATATATAGGCGATGTTATAATTTTCTTCATTCTTTAAGTCATTTTTGAATAAATCTGTATATTAATAGAAAAGGTCAAGAGATGATGAAAAGCCACGATAATTTAATTACAGCGGTCAGTTTATCTACGATGTGTACATTAAACGAATTAATTTTGAGGAGCAGCAATTTGTTTTAATCTCGAAACGATCTGTCACGAATCTTTTTAAATCGTGCACATAGAGGAGCAGTCCTCACCGGACAATTAATGCGTTCTCACGATTACGTCCGATCCGAACACGTACTTTACAATTATATTAATGGAGCTCGTAATAAATTTACGAGATGGACGTGTTACGCATTCATATCTGATGGAGGTTTGCGCCTCGTAACTACGCATAATTACGACTTATCTAATTTTTCAATAGACACGGACGGCCGTATTTAACGAACGCAAAGCTTGGAAATTATTGTGTTATCGTTGAACGCGTGACGGATTTTTTCCACGAAGATTCGTCCTGAATATTCTTGGTAATTTTTACAATATGAAGTTCACTATTTCCTACACGATTTGGATTTTTTTGGTGTGTTTTACTTCTTCTGAAAAGAAGGCAAACCAAACATCAAAATTTGATCTTGTAAAAGAAAGAAACACGTTTTTTGAAGATTTTCTTGGTTTTTTATTTCAATTTTTAGAAAAAACACATACGATTTTTTTTCTTATGACAAGAAGAAAACAAATTTTATTTTTTTTTTATGATAAGAAGAAACGACTACGGTTTAGTAAGATGTATGCAGGAGTTCCGCAAGGTTCCACATTGGCCCCTGTACGTTTTAACAAATTATATATTATCAAAATGGACGGCGTTAAAAAATTATGTTTTCCTATTTTTCAATTCTTTCTTATCCAGTGTTAATCGACGTTTCTTCTTTTATTTGAACGCAGTTCAATTGCGGCGAACCCAACAGCAGATACTTTGAATATACCCTTTATCAGGTTGATTTGGATATTGGGTTGAAAACTTTCTATTTGAAAAATTTGATTTTGAGTTCATATAGTTACGTACTGTATATGATTTTTTAAGTGTAACGTTATTTCCTTTTTTTTGGGTTGGAATTATGTGAACATTTATATCTAAAGGTACAACTAAGATGTATATCTGAAAGTGCAACTAGAAAATACAAGACAAGCCGACTTTTTCGAAGCTGACTAAAATCTTCAAATTTGCTTCAGATGTGTTGAGTTGGTTAGCTCGATTGGGTTTAAATTTTCTGTGAGATATTTGAAATATGTTTGGTTGATTAGTTCGATTGTGTTTTGTTTTATTGGATTGACTTCAATAGGTAGGTTTTTCTACCAATTATTTTAAAGAAAAAAAATCTTCAAAAATTTTTCTTTTAAAGGTGCAATGATCTTCGACTTAAAGGCAATCATGGAAATTGAAATAGGAAACGTTTGGCTTTCAGGTTGGTGGCGTCTCGTATCTACATAGCGTAACGTTTCTTTTCTTGTTGCAAAATATTTCTTTAAACTCTGTTAAAATTTCGACAATTCGACTTCTTTAAATCCAGGGCAAATTATTCTGTTTTAAAAGCCCTTCTTATCCCATTTTTTTTCATGCAATCTTTAAATATAATACAGTCTGTTCACGGGAACATTCTACAATAGCTAACTTTTTTATTTAAAGAGATACAAAGTTGGTTAAACGGACAAAGTTTAAATACCTTGCGATGCACATTTCGCACAATAAATTATAAAACAAAAGAACATCGCGTTGCTAAGATACAAGCATAAAGATTAATTTTTTAAATTGAACATCCTGTATATTTTTATTTTTTTTAAGTTGCTCTGGTCGCCTGTTCCCGTGAACAGACTGTATAAATAAATTATAATCCAATTAGATTCCGTTATTTTTCTTTTACTGCAAATTGCATGGAAGAATTTTTGTATCTTGCGAAATTTTAAAATTTTTTCGACGATTTTTTTAGGAATCGTCATTTTTCTAATTTTTGGGTATCTGAACCGAGCTGTTACTTTTCTAATTTATTGGTATCGCCAATGTGGTGAATAGGAAATTGAAAACTGGGTTAATAGAATTTTTGAAAAAAAAAAAAATTAACATGGAAGCTAAATTTGTAATTTTGATAAATGAAAAAAGGTTTCTCCATTATTACAGTTATATTCTTGCGTGGAGAAATATATTTATTTTTAGACTGAAAATTGAGAGGAAGAATCCATTTACGTTTCATTTTCTTCAGACATAAAGAATTTCTTCTTTTTGAAAGCTCAAAATTTGCAATGTCTTTCATATTAGGCGTCGTCGATTTGGTAGTTCTAGAAAAGCCCATTTAAGTTTTTATTTTTCTAACATTTTCGAATTTGAGATTGTCGATATGATGATGTTAGCAAAAGTAAAATTTAATGTGTAAGAATACGTAATTAAAAAAGGCAAGATTAATCGAGCAGCTTTTGATGATGTTGCCAAAGAAGCTTAAATTGAAGCTCATTTTTTTCCATGAAAGAAGAAATATTTCCAATATTCCTTCTTTCTTGGAACTCCAGTACCAGAATTTATTTGTTTTTTTTTCAGATATGAAATTTTTCTTTGTAAAGGCTCAGTTGGAATTAAGTTACATCTTTGTTTTATTCATTAAAAAGTTTCATTTTTCCAACATTTTCTGATTTGAAGACCTCGATTTGTTCATTAAAAAGCTTTCATTTTCCCAACATTTTCTGATTTGAAGACCTCGATTTGTTCATTAAAAAGCTTTCATTTTTCCAACATTTTCTGACTTGAAGACCTCGATTTGTTCATTAAAAAGCTTTCATTTTCCCAACATTTTCTGATTTGAAATCGTTGATCTGATGAAAAGGTTGGGCAACGTTTGATGATTACTTATCATCAAAATCAGAAATTTAAAGTGTAGTTCACTTACTATTCCCATCAGTCTCTTTCCATTTTCCAGTTGTATTTTTAAGATATTTTTTCGAAATTGTCTTTACCCAAATCCACATTTGTGAAAAATATTTGCAATCAAGTCACATTATCCTGTAGTAAACTTTAGTATTTGCTTTTTTTTAAGTTGAGTGAACGGCTATGATTATCATTAGAAAGAAAATTAATGAAAGACAGATTGATTTAAAGCAAAAGGGGTGGGCAACGTTTGGTGATGACGTAACCTCCAGAAAGTCTACTTTGTAACGTCGTCGTAGAGAGAGAAAGATAAAACCCGTACACTGGAATCGCTTTTACTCGTAAGCGCTCGGATTAGTTATATTCAGACCGCGGCAGTAACGGTTTATCCATGCGTTTTCGTTTGTCCGTTCTATTCGGACTCGTTTTTTCAAAGTGAAAGAGGGTCTTTGACATGGCGCGTGCCGCAAACCCCATCCCGAAAAAGATCTACGCCAGTGACACAAGTGCCACTCGACGACGCGATTTTTAATTCCCAAAAAAAGAATCCAAGACGAACCGTTCGTCCACCTTTCGAACACATCCGCAATGTGTACTACTCGAAAATGCTGGAAACGTTACAACTCGGTATGAATCCGTTCTACGTCGAAGGAAATTATTTTTAAACTTACGTTGGTGTGTGTACAGTCGCTCACGTATCACGTCATTTATGTTTAAATCTCATCTTATCAAAATCGTCGCTTATTCGAAACGAAAAATGTTTTATCGCACGTAACGCTCAAAATTCACGATACCGATATCGATTTCTTCTTCAAATTTCCCGTCAAAATGATCGCTCGTAAAATGTAACCGAAAAGACGAGAAGCAACGAGGAAACCGTAGAATTTCGACGGTGGTTACGATGGAGAGTAGCGTTATCGTGACGACACCGGATAGCGGTACGCGTGTGAAGTCGCGCCTGCGTAACGCCGCCAACTTTTTAATGCGAAATTCGAAAAGTCGACCGGTGAACAACAACAAAAACCATACCATCAATCACAAGAACAACCGCAATTGTTCGCGGGCTCATTCTTTGAGGAACGTCGCCAAAAACGTCAACAACTGCAACAACACCGTCAACGTTAACAATCCGACTTCTTGTGTCAATAATAACGGGAATACGTCGTCCGATAACGCAAATGAAATCTGCATGGGAAAATTCACAAGGTGAGTAGATTAACTTCAACCCATTTTAATATACTATTCATGAATTTAAAGACTATATATGATTGGGGAAGTCGACACCATATTCATTAGTTTTGTAAGACTTCAAAGCTCAACTAAGCTTCAACATAAATTCCTGTTCCCAAAGGAAAGGAATGCCAAAAGAATAAACAGAACTTTTATGTTTATTCATGAAAATATCCAAATTATCAAATTGACTCCTAAAAATAAATAAATGTTCGTTCTTAGGAACGATATGACATTTATCTACCTTAGGAATCCATTTTCTCTGCATTACTCTAAAGATAACTTAGCTTTAAGAGCAGAAAAATGTGTAATTATCCAAAACCTTTTAATCTGTGTTTTCTTCTAAAAATGGGCACTAGTACTGAACTTTTTGTATCTGAACGTGTTGCAACATGCTAAGAAATCCAAGAGATCATGGTTTTGCTAAAAATTAAATCACTGAAGACAGAGTGACCTGTTTTAGAAAATTTTGTATTAAAAAAGATCTAATTTTATATTATCTGAGCTCATTGTTTTTCACTCATTAATAAATGAATGATGATCGCCTGAATAAGCACCTTCATACCATGGGAGTGCCTGAAGAAAAGGGAGAGACCTCGCATATTCCACGTGCACTTCATTCGGAGCGTTTCTCGGAAAGCAATTTTTGCCAGATTCTTTTTGTTGGACTGGAGCAGGCTGCTTACCTTTGTGGAGACAGCTAGGTTCTCTTAACGGATCTTTTATGATGGGGATGCACAGTGGACCTTTAAGCCTAAGTACTGTGGATTCTTTGAATCTGCCCGCGTTATTATATAATAATAATAAACAATCAAGTTCTTTCAATCAACGTTTTCTTACTTGTTTTTTATCTTCACTCGACTTTGAAATTGACATGATCGATTTTTTTTCAAATGGCAATTTGTGGTGAAAAATAAAATCTGCACGAATTTGTTCAAATGAATAAGATTGGTAGAAAAAAATGATACAGATTTAGTGGATTAGGTCTCGTCACCCTAGCTTGCTCATATTCTGAACTATGAGGCTTCAAAGCCAACTGTTGTTTAACTTTTCTCCATATTTAACGTCTGAATGATGATTCGCAGCTAAAAACAAACATCACATTCGTGATCAGCGTGGCCAACTTGACTTAAAATGTAATTTTTGTCGAAATCGCAGAGATGACAAAAATCGTCTAAAAATGAAGGTAAACCCCTAGAAAAAAGACGATTTTTTAACGTTAACGTCTGAATGATGATTCGCAGCTAAAAACAAACATCACATTCGTGATCAGCGTGGCCAACTTGACTTAAAATGTAATTTTTGTCGAAATCGCAGAGATGACAAAAATCGTCTAAAAATGAAGGTAAACCCCTAGAAAAAAGACGATTTTTTAACGTTAACGTCTGAATGATGATTCGCAGCTAAAAACAAACATCATATTCGTGATCAGCGTGGCCAACTTGACTTAAAATGTAATTTTAGTCGAAATCACAAAGATGATAAAAATCGTCTAAAAATCAAGGTAAACCCCTAGAAAAAAGACGATTTTTTAACGTTAACGTCTGAATGATGATTCGCAGCTCAAAACGAACATCATATTCGTGATCAGCGTGGCCAACTTGACATAAAATGTAATTTTTATCGAAATCGCAGAGATGACAAAAATCGTCTAAAAATCAAGGTAAACCCCTAGAAAAAAAGACAATTTTTTAACGTTAACGTCTGAATGATGATTCGCAGCTAAAAACAAACATCACATTCGTGATCAACGTGGCCAACTTGACATAAAATGTATTTTTTGTCGAAATCGCAGAGATGACAAAAATCGTCTAAAAATGAAGGTAAACCCCTAGAAAAAAGACGATTTTTTAACGTTAACGTCTAAATGATGATTCGCAGCTAAAAACAAACATCATATTCGTGATCAGCGTGGCCAACTTGACTTAAAATGTAATTTTAGTCGAAATCACAAAGATGATAAAAATCGTCTAAAAATCAAGGTAAACCCCTAGAAAAAAAGACGATTTTTGACTGATATCGAAATTTTTGGAATTTAATGAAATTCTCGTCATTTATGGAGGAAATGACGGCGAATTCAATAAAGAAGGTTGTAACATCGTAAAATCTGTTAGTCGCAAGTTACTGTTTAAAAAGCTCATTTTTTAAGAGACTCTGTATTTCGCACATTTATGCGAGATTTCAGCCGAACGAATGGTTTCCGCAAAATACGCCCGTGTATTTCGTAACAGTAGTACCAAGACTGATCTTTGGCTCGATTTTGAATAAAATCCACGAGTTGACCATAAACGAAAATTTAGTGGGTGAAGGTATCGAAAATGAAAAAAATGCAAAAATAGCAAACTTTCAATTTGAACTTTCCCTTCCTGATTATTCACCTTAATATGTTGGCTCAGGTGAAAATTGATGTTGAAAGAAAAATCTTCTCCAAATTGGGTTGAGTTAATCTTTAAATATCGTCCTTGCATTTTTGATTATTTTTTTCTTCAAATTTGGGATTTTTGTTTGATTACGAATTTTTGTAATTTCAAAAACTTTTTAAATTGGACTTTCCAAGAAACATTTGACAATGGAATCGATCAATTTTTTAACGAATTTATTAACTTTTAAATTTTTTCAATTTTTTGTTGTTTGTAATTTATTGTGAAATCAACAAATTGTTTTTTGCGTTTTAAGTTTACAACTGTGTGTATCAAAGCTCCCGAATTTAGAGTAACATTTCCTATACATAATTATTGTTTTTTTTTCTTGTTTAATTTCTGACAACAATTTATTAATTTACATTGAATTTATTTAAAAATTTAAAAAAAAACATTTAAGGAAATTTGAAAATTAAAATTAAATTTCTGCAAAATTAAATCACCATAAAAATTTTAAAAATGAAAAAAATTAAATTGAATGGAAAATTATGAAAATTGAAATAAAATTTTCACGAAAATAAATCGATAAGAATTATTCCGATAAAAAAATATTTTTGATTATTATTGAAAGAACATCATTTTCCACTACAGTGAGTTGACTAGGTACGTCAACTCACTGTCAACTCAACAGTCATTACCTCACGTTTAAAAAATTGGAAAAAAACCAATTATGTCAAGTAGTCTTAGCTCATTTATGGGCTGAAAAGTCTTGGCAAGGATGAGGTTGGGCACCACTTGTGCATACGCTTAGTCATCATTTTAAACGGTTTTATTTAATTATTTTTAATTATTAGTTTTGTTTATATTTAAACATTTCTTTGACGGTGCATTTTGCTGCCAACTTGTTTATCCAGCAGATTTCTTCGGCAATAAATACAGCGGCAAAAGCACAAAAGCCCCCACGCTTTATATGTGGAAAACACTGATTAGGGAGAATTTATCGGAGACATAGTCCTTTATTTATTTATATGTAAAAGTGGCGCCTATGTATTTTTCTGCGCCGACCGCATTTATAATAATCTAAACAGATTTTTCTGCGTAATTTCAATTGAAATTAATTGTTACAATCGGTTATAGTCGGTTAATATATAATTTAATTGTAAAATTCACAATTTTATGTAACCTTATTTCGTACGTGCTGGCATTTTATTATAATATATAATAA
Source organism: Lethrus apterus (assembly GCA_018397195.1). NCBI lineage: Eukaryota > Metazoa > Arthropoda > Insecta > Coleoptera > Geotrupidae > Lethrus > Lethrus apterus. The sequence goes on along the minus strand of JAFFZR010016172.1, from coordinate 4,126 downwards.
AAATAATATTTCAAAATTTCCAAAATAAAATTTGAATTATTTTCTATTAATTAGCCAAACACTAAAATCAAACAATTGAATTATTAACCGCATAAAAAATTATGATCGACGCCTTTGCCAAAAATTGTTCTAAAAATGATAACATCTACTGAAATTACATTGATTCTAATGAGTAAGTAATATATAAAATAAAAATTTCTGGAAAATGGGAACATATATCTGTATGGAACCCCTTTAGAATTATTTAGCTTTTGTTTTTTTTTTCAACTTTCTTTCCTTACCATCTTTAAAAATCATAATATTTTTCTGCAATTTCTACAAACGTGTACATTTTTCTTGTAAATCTTCGTGAATTCTTGTTCCAGATTTTTTTTTAATTTTCTAGAGATTCATTAAATATATATTTATCAAATTACATACAATGATACGGATGTACGTACAATGCCATGTGTATTACTGACGTCATAAAATATGGACAAATTAAAATTATTCAAGACATACGTATTTCAAGAAGAATAATAGAGCCAAATTTATTAAATTTTAATTTTTTTTTTTTCAACATAATTAACATTTTAATTATTTTTTTATGATTTTATGATACCATCTTGACGTCGTTTATCAGTTAAAAAAATTCAATTGTAAATGACGACGCAGAAGATTGATATCAAAATTTACAATTTACAAACGGGGCAAATGTACCTTTAATGATGGACGAGTATTTTTCGTGGTTATACAAAGGCGTTTGAATTGTTTTCCTGTCGACACATCAAGAGGCTAGTTACAGAGAGTTATATACTGTAGATAAAAAAAATTTCTCGCAGTAAGTATGATTGACGGCCGCCGTTAGCTGTGATTTAAATATTTCCGTAAGTGCATGTTTACTCGTTCCAGCTGGGTAGACAATTGCTTGTAATTTATTTTCCCATTTCAATTTTTTTGACATGGTTTTCATTGTAATTTCTACTAAATAGTTGATTTCATGTTTTCAAAATGTTCAATCTTCACAAATAGCGATTTATCGAGAATTACAAAACATTTACCATTATTTAACCCCATTTAAATCTTTTTAAGGTTTAAATCTTTTATTCATTTATCACCAAGAATTTTTTAAAAAATGTTTTTGAAACGTCGATATGTTTGATTGTGGGACAATATTTCCCCTTTATTATTTTTTTCTGATCAGGAATGTTTAAAAACATATATATTTTTAATTTACTTTTTTCAAAAGAAAGATTTCTGTTTCTCCTACGCAAAGAAAAAAAAATACTTAAATTCCATGTTTGTAGTAAAAAAATCGAATGGAAACTTTACGAAGTCGTGCAGCTTGAAATACACGAAAGCTCATTAAGAATTGAAGGGAAAGTTCGTCGTTGATTGGAAAATCGAAATGTGATATTAATTATCTGTAAAAACTTTCCCTTTTATGTTTGTTAAGGATTTTGTAAAAGGGAAAGCTTGGGTCCCCGTTAAAACAAAGAATTTTTAAATAAAGTTTTTATAAAATGTTTTAAATTACTATGAAATTTTCAAGATTTGGGGCAAAATTACTATGCAAATTAAATCCAAAAGCCATAAAATTCTACTAGCAGATTTGTGAAAATTAGGAGATTTTGATTTCCATCTCGCCAACCTAATGATGATGAAAAATTAAAAATTTCCAATTATTTAATTTTCTTTTTATTGTTTACTTTCGTTATCGGAATTATAAATAAAGGAGGTCTTTAGAATGATATGATAACATACGACTTTTACATTGTAAAAGCTGGAATCCGATCATCAGAAAGTTACGTTTTCCATGTTTTCATAATCTTGAATGACCACAAAAGATCACACTTTTGGATTCGTTTTGTTGTCGTGGTTAGTTAAAAAGTTGAATAAAGTAGTTAGTTGAATAAAATAAAAAATAAAATACATAAATTCTTTATTTAATACTGAACAGTCCAACCCATTTTTTTTTTTTTTTATTCAAGGTTGCAAGGTGTATTTTTTTTTTAGATTTTGATTACAATGCTTAGTGCATATTTTTTGAATTATGTAGGATTGGGTTGGGTTCCATTTGAGTTTGTTGGGCATTTCATTATATAATAAGATCATTTCTTATTTTTAAGTCAAATAAATACGAACCCTAAAAAGCTAAATCAACATACTCATAAAATTTATTATGAAGTTTAGATTTCATGAATTTAATAATTTCATACATTTCTGGGGCGAAAAAATTATTTTAGATTGACTACCTTCATATCCAAAAATTTGCGGTAGATAATTTTTTTTAATTTAATTTTTCTCATTGTTTAGAACATTATTTATTAACTACCTACACACACCTATAAACAACTTTTATGTAATTCATTGTTTCTAAGAATTGCAATTTAAAATTATCTAAAAATCATGCATCAAACATTTTTAAATCAACATCTTTTTAAAGCGGCGAAAGTTGGCACAATTTAAACTTGGAATTCGGTTTGTCTTCTTCAACTTTGCCCCTCAAAGTAAATTAAAAATATTTAATGTTAACGATGAAGACGTCTTGTTGATTTGTATTATTATTTAAAAAAAAAATCGTGACAAAATCCATTTTAGCTTTTTTAAGATAATATTTCTTGATCAGTTTTATTATTTATTGATTCATTTATAATGTGAGCTTTTTATATAGATATTGTAGAAACCAGCCATATGAGCTTTATAAGAATGCAGAAATGGACCAAAATGGACCAAAGCTTGTTCTGTTTCTAAATAATCTGGAAATTAGTTTCATCCATGAATTATTTTAGTGGAATTGGAGCTTTAGATGTTTAAAAGTGAAGGGAAGAAAGTGCTAACACAGTTACTAATTTTGTGAGCTATAAAATATACGTGCGTTTATGTCTTAAAACGTATGAACTTTTATCATGTGTATAGCTGGTATTATTTTAGTGGAATTGGAGCTTTAAATGTTTAAAAGCAAAGACTAATTTTCTGAGCTTTAAATATACGATCGTTCGTTTTTTTTTTAATTTATGAGCTTTTATCACGTGTATAGCTGCGTAAACCATATACATTGGGAAAAAATGCACAACTTTGTAAATAATTTGTAATGATTTTTTGTAAATAAAATTTTAATTTTAAATAAAATATTTTTTTCTCGTAACATTTTTAATTGAAGCGACAAATATTTTACATTTTAAAATTTAATTAAATTAGGTTGGTTATGTTTCATTATATTTAAAATTAACCAAAAACGTAGTGACTGTGAGTGATATGAGTTTTTGAAATTATCCACTACAATCCAACTTTAAAGAAATTATTTAAACATTAAATATTGTGTTAATTTTTTTTTTTTTGACGTAATAGGGCGATAAATCCTCAAACCTTTAATCTATAAAAAAATATACAAAATCATCAAATACGTCGTGTGGATATTTTGGTTTTGTATAAAATTTTTATTTACAAAAAAAATCTACAGGCTGTTCAAAGTTATCTTCGCACTGTTGCTATTTTCGTTATTTTTGGAGCTACAGAGTCGGTTAAATTAGCAAAGATGCAGTGATTTTTCCGCTGATTACAACGGTCCACAAAATAAAACAATTGCGCATCACATTTCAGAGCTAACTCAGATAATTAGATTTTTTTAAATAGAACACCCCGTATATTTATGTAGCAGTCGGTAGAAAATGAAATTTTGCACAAAATCTTCTTATACTAACATAACCCAGAAATGAAAAACAAAAGAGCTACGACGACATTAATACAGGTCACCGCACATGGGATAACTTCGTTATTAGAGAAGCTACAGTGTTGGTCAATACATCAAAAATGTGTAGTTTTTTCTACTGATTACAATGGCTTACTCAAAAAACAATTGCCAGTCGCATTTTCGAACTGCTTGCTTTGATACTCATTTACTTATTTTATATTAAAATTTGGTCTTTCATCTTACGGTTGTACTATTAGAAGAGTATTCTGTGTAAAATTTAACTTTTTATCAATTAAAATATACAGGATGTCTCATAAAATTTTTTTTTGTTAGTTCGAAAATGCGACTCGCAACTGTTTTTTTGAGTTCGCCATTGTAATCAGTAGAAAAAACTACACATTTTTGATGTATTGACCAACACTGTAGCTTCTCTAATAACGAAGTTATCCCATG
>JAFFZR010016170.1:0-13256 GCA_018397195.1 Lethrus apterus | reverse complement strand
GCACGCCTGGACGATTCGACGCCTCAAGTCTTCTACATTTTCAGGTGATGTTAAATACACAATATCTTTCAGATATCCCCATTGTTCATCTGTAACGGCGAGGGTACCTTACTTCATGGCTTACTTATTTGCATTTCACCGTGATCACATTTTAGTTGATTTTTACCGCTAGGGTTCAAGCAAAATATGATTTTATTATATCGCTGTGTTCAGAAAAAAAAGTAGAATCCGAAAAAAAGAAAAAAAAGATATGTTGCCATTAAAAAAAAAAAAAAGTTGACAATCGTTGTTCAGAGGCGCTTCAAAATAAAACATATTATTTACTGCTAGTTTATAGCAGGCTTTGAACAATTCAATGCGGTTTTTGAATTTTGAAAATCGGATGACTAATAACGATACTACAGCTCTGTCCGTTTTTTATGCACTTCCCTGTATATAATTTTTCAAAAAAACCCAAAAAAAAAACGAAGCTTTCAACATCATATAACATAAGTTGTGACGTAAGAATAATTTCAAGAATTTTTGAAAAAGATGACAAAATACTTACTGATCTCAAATCAAAATATGTCTTTAATCTAAGAGGCATATTTGAACCAACTTTTTTTCTCCAATAAATATTTAGAAAATATTTTCAAAAACTCCATTCGAATTCTGTTATCCGCTTTCGCTTCGTACATTTGATTTCTAACCAAATATCATACGAAATTCTTAATAAAATATTTACAAAAATCTATAACCTGCATCAAAATATATTTTTTATATGTTTAGATGGAATAAATTCTAATGGATTATATAAACAAATTTCAAAAGCAGAACCAAAGTTTTTCATTAAAAAAAAAAAAAAAATACAGCTAAAGAACATCGGGTGATTACTTTTGCCCCACCTGTACATACCTATGTGAGTACTAATAAATATTCTTATTACATTTCAACATTTTAATTTGGCTAAAAGCTCGCTGTTATGACAAAAAATTTTACATGTTTAGGAATGTTGTTTCCGTCTGTAGGTTAATTCTTCTAACAATGTATATCCAAGATATCGTTACTTTGATTGTTTTATTTAAAATATAAACCTCTAGTTGAACTGGGCGCATTTTCAAGTTCGAAAAAGAAAACTCGTTTTGTTCAATTTATGTTCGCGTCGACGTGACGATTTTCATTTTACGGATCCAACGGCGATAAATCCCAATTCAATAAGAAACCATACGACGACTTTAATCGTGTTCTAATTTTAATCTAGTTTATGTCGGCGCACAAAATAATCGCGGTGTACACGTGGAATATAATTTAGCATTTCGGTAATTTTTACGATTCGAGAATAAAAGCCCTTTTATTTTCGAACATCCTTTTAATTAACATGGAAAAATGTAAATTGGATTTAAACTTCTGCAAAAAAAGCTTTTAAGAAATACATTTTCTAATCTATTTATTTTTGTTGCAGGTATGTATGTACGTATGTATCTTGTAGATCGTATCGGTGAGCTTTATTATATGCATCCTTGATGTTTGATATTTTAAAAGCGCACACGTAAGCTTAATGCATTCGATGTTTCATTTGTTTTAGTGCTCACAGCCCACAACCTTTGACAAATTGTTAATATTTGTGTGGACTGTTTAGCTTTGAATTTCATTCAGACTTCCATTACAAATCAATCCTTTGCACAAAATGCGAATTTCATGCTAACATTTACTACAATTTAATCGAAACCGTTTACGTGCATATAACGAAACCAAATAAGGACCTGGTTTCCATTTTAATTAGTTAAGTGGTGCAAACGAAAATGATAGAAAGTTAAACCAGAAATGGATTAAAACCGAGTCGAACTCGACGCTAAATAAAAAGTAATTAAACCAAAATGAAAACGCCGTCGGTCGGTTTTTCTTGTAATCCCGCAGTAAATCGTCCACATACTAATGCATCCCCCGTCGTAAAACTTTAATACTTATTACGGGTTTTTTGCGATAGGTGGCGCAACGAGCTCCGATCTTTATTAAAATGCTCGCGCGATACCTGTGGATATTATTAATAAAGGAAATCTGGGTCATATTCACGAACGTTCATAAAATGTTTAATTAATTTATTTGCACGATTCTGCACGGAATATTTTCGACTACGTGTTCGCTCCGGCTGCATTTTGCATTATTTGTTTAGTTAACAGCTTTTTTTTTAATTATTATGACGATAAAAAAATTAGAAAGTAGTAATGAGTAATTATTTTTCGACAAAATTTACACTCAAATTAATCAACTTTATGTTTTATTTAAACATCATAAAAATGAGGTACATTTGGTTTTGCAATTCTATCTTTAAGAAATTGCCTGAAAAACATTGCAAATAAAGATAAACGTTCAAGTTAATCAGATATTTCCTTTGTATTTTATTTGGTGTTAAAATTATATTTTCCTTCTTGAATTAAACAACTTCATCCAAGCTGGGTTCGATTGGTTTAGATTCCATTTAATGGACGCCACTCGACTTTAAAGTGTTTGATTCACAAAGAGGAAAGAGGAAAGATTTAAACTTTTTTAAAATTTTTATTTAATTTGATGATGGTGGCTTCCATAATTTGAAACATGTTTTATGATTCCAAGGTATTTACCGTCGTTTTTGATAAAAAGTACAGTGAACTGAACAAATTATTTATAAATAGAAATTTTCAGTTAATTTTAAGCTAAGACAGTTCTCTTTATTACAATTTTAATGTTTATTCATTTTTCCCGTTGGACCAATTACATCTTCTCCCTTAATAACATCGCCTTTTGATAAATCTTTCGATCTCGAGACAAATAGGTAAAAAAATTTTAAATTACCATAGGCCATTTTGATTATAAAGGCGACCATGTGGTTTCTGATTGTCTGGAAAAAGTTTAAAAAATTAATAAATGTGGTAAACAAAAAAAAGATTGAAGAAATTATGGTTTCATAGAAAAAGCATGAACGAGTTCGATTAATCATAAAGAAGATAGGATGTTTTTCGACTTAAAGGAGGAGACAGGATGAGTTAATTGATATTTGATAGTTTATTGCATGAATTATTTGATTGTGGATTCCGTTAAACTGGTTGAGATTTTAAATAAGAAAGAATATAAAATCACTCTATATTTGTTTGGATGGATTTGTGTTTTTGTAACGTCAAGTTTTCTAAAGGATTTGAATACAGAAACAGGTAAACGAAAGGTCGATGTTTCATGAATTGTAAGAGAAGATTGAACGAATTGTTGGGTTGAGTTCTTAAAGTTTATCGATTACGATAAGTCGCTTTTAAATTACAAAGAAGAAACTTGCACTTAATGAAATTACCAGGAAAGAAGAAATGCGCGTTTATTTAAAGGTACTTGGATTTCTGGTTACATAACTGAAAGGAAGAAATGTCGAAAAAGGATTATGAATAATCCACTGTTGTTTTCCTAGGTTGTAGGCTTTTGAATACATAAGATATTGACCAGCTACGAAAGTAGATTGTTTAAGATTTCATCAATTTAGGTTGGTTTGAGATGGCTGAGAAGATGCGGAAGAAAATGATAACTTTTAAATACCGATTTAGGTAACATGAAGGATGAAATGTATATTTCTTTAAAACAAGTGCTCATTTTTTTTTTTAAATAAAATGTTTATTATGAATAGGCCATCATGAAAATTCCATTTGTTTTCCTACATTATTTCTATCTTACTATCTCATCCTAGAATCATACCTTAGCGAACGCTATTTTCATACCAGATTTAACGATGAAACATCCATCTAAGCCATCAAAACAATCCAGCGAGATGCTCACTGGTACGTAAGCAATAAAACAATTCACAATGACCTAACAATATCCTCGAAGAGGAAATCCATATCTGGAGCACCAATTATTTTCTAAAAATACCAGGACACCAAAACGAAGAAGGTAGCCAACTGGATGAACCACTAACGTGCAGAAGGCTGAAAAGACAAAAACCAATAGACTTAAGACAGGGTTAATCATCAAATCATCAAATATATAATATGCGGAAGTCTTCTATCAAGTTAATTTTCAATTATAGAAATTTACTTATTGCTCACCGCGGGTAGACTGTAAATATCTTCATGAATAATAAAAAATTATATATATTTTTTGCACCCACTAAATTTTCTCGGATTTATATCGCTTCGTTTGCGAAATTCGCATTGGTATATCCTAATGGATTAAATATCAGTATTTCATAATCGCTTTAGCCACGCAATTAATATAGATAAAAACAAAAAAATTTGCAGTAATTTACCTTTTTTTTATGAAAAAGGGTTCCCTCGACGCTGTTTTAAATGAAATAATCCTCAACGACCCAAATTACGCTCCGATATTTTGCACATAATGCAAACTCGGCAGTTTCGATATTTACTGCACGACGGATTTGGATTGACGAAACGAACGAAGCAAACACGGTGCGATAAGCATTACATTTGTTGATTGAAGAGTCAAAGATCGAGACCTATTTGAATTAAGGACGACCCGCCATCAACGTGCTAATTGACTCTGCAAGAGTCGTCTATTCATGATGCGTTAGTTTTAGTTCATGGTTTGATAATTTGCGGTTTGTGAATGCTTTTAAATTGATGATTTCAAATAATCATTAGTAGTAATTTGCACATAGATTCGGAAGGATTGGCTTTGCGCTTTTGATTATTCATAAATATTTAGTTAGTACACTTCATTAAATTAGATTGGATCGAAAACTTTTCTTAGATTCAATCGAATTCTAAGCTTTTATGCATCGACTCTTAAGTCCTAATTTACGGAGCGCAATGGTCAAGTTAAGTGGAGCGCATCTACCGTTAATATAATATTATTCTCTGAGTTTTTAGGAGTTTGTGAACAGTAGTTAACTACGATGACAGGAACAATTTCCTTAATTTATTGTTTCGACGTTCAGTGAAGTTAATCCTGTGTGCAAACGTACACATAGATATAAACACGGACACGCAAACGTTCACATACACATGCAACGTCGTCGTCGTTACGAAGGCTGTAACGATAAAATTAGTTTCGGTGCGATGATGCAAGCGAAGGAAGTTATAATTTACAGATTAACAGGCGAATTAAAATTTATTGGGGCGTCGCCGGGGCAAAATTCAAATTTGTTCGGACGTGCTTTCAATGTTGATTTAATGAAGTCGTGAAATCGTTATCGACAAGACATTCGGTCTAAAATCGAACGTGAAAATAAACTCACGTGCCGTTTTAAAAGGGTCAGTTTTTAATTTATGAAACACGTAACGATTTATGATTAGAAAGTTATTCGAATTGACAATAAAAGTGCAACCATGTAAGGATGCGTATTTATAATACATTGCCATTGTTTTGATGTATCAATTTAACAATGTCATTGTTTTGATGTATCGAAGGACAACTATTTTTAATGATCACGGCGCGAATTAATAATGATGTGCAATCGAGCTAGACGTGTTAGGTAAGTAGATGTTAAGAAGTTAAAATATAATTGCAGGACATAAAAAGTTTGCTGTCAACTTTGTTTTTGCTTAATTACGCAAACATAATCCTCACGATTCCAAGCTGTTATTTATTATTTATATATGTTGATTTTATGTCATCCTCAACATCACACAGACCACGCTTTCGTGACTTCTCTCTTTTGCCTACCGGTTTCCATTCCATTATTTTTCTCGTAGTTTTATCCACAGGCATCCTAGCAAAGCTTGCTGCTCTTCACAAACTTTACTATATCTTCTCTTGAATTAGGTGATTAAATTTAAATTTCATTCAGTTTTTGGTTTTGGGCTGGCCCAAATATTTTTCCTAAAATCCTCCGTTCGAATATTCTTATGTGCTGTTCGTCTTTATTCAGTAGCGTCCAGGTTTTCTGCATTTTTTTTTTACAGAATTAAATTCAGTTTCAAAAACGGCCATTATTAGAAAATTCCAAAATTTTATTACAAATAAATAAATAAAAAAAAAAAACACCAGTCCAACCCAACGAAAAAAATCTAAAGGGAAAAAATAAAATTAATGCTTTCGTAAAAAGGGCATAGAAAAAGTTCTTTAAATAAAGCATTAGTTATTATAAAAATTCAAAAAACGCACCCAACCCAACTTAAAAAAAATAGAAAAAAAAAATGGTACATAAGGGACACATTAATGGAATGACTGTAACTATATAGTTTTAAGAAAAATACCCAAAAATTAAGGTATTTTTAGGCACTAGTGTGTAAAGAAGGGGCCACGTTAATGTTGTGTGGTCCTTGGAAGGTGTGGGGGCGAGCTGTTAATTAATTTTTTTTAATTCAATTTATAATGTGATTTTAGACCTTCCAACTGCCTTTTGTCGAATGATGTTGGACAGGAAATTTGTGATAAACCTGAATTAACATTTCCTTTCAAACGCCGTAATTTCAGAAGTCTTCAGCCTTTCGTCAAAAATGAAGTTGGGTACGATTGCCACTAAAAGCTCCAACCTTAAGAAGGTTGGAGTTGGAAACTGTAAGGTTGGAAATGAAAATTTTTGAGAATGACGTTTAGCCTTTTAAATCAACGCCCAGTCATTTTTTAAAATTTTTCAAATAATTTATTTACATGCGTTTCAGGTTTGGTTTGGTTTAATAATCCCTGGAATTGTAGATTAGTTTCGTAATTCATACGAATATCCAACAATCTGCTTCGTACACAAACCCTATGATTCATTTAATATCATTTCCCACGATTTGTTAAAAACGACGACATTTAAATCAATTTATGAAACAATTAAAAAAAAGGTCGTACAATTAACATACTTATAGCCATCCGATTTAGTTCTAATTGCGTATTAATTTAACGATCAGTTGCTCACACCGTAGAATAAATATGCCGGATATTAAGACATGCCGCAATTAAATGACATTAAGACCTTGGCTAAACTGCTTAATTGGTCTAATACAATTAGAACTTAACATTTACTTCATTACCAATTACTGTTATTTTACGATGATGCGACTACGTAAAGTAGCATTGCGAATGTACACAAAACACGAAGTATGATTACTATTATTTGCAATCTCTGCACAGTGTTTATCAAATGTCATTGTGTGTTACTGCTAAGTTATCTCATTCGAAACGAACACAGAATAAATTTGTTGTTGTATTAAACGTGGAGAACAAGCATTTGAGATGACACGTGCCATGTGCCATGTGCCACATGTAAAACGATTGAATACCAAAGTTATTCGTGCGTAATATGGTCATCGTATGCATCCTTTTACAACTTCCTGTTTTATTAGTTTTTTTTTTATTTGAAAACTAAACACTTTCTGGTTCATTCAGTGTTGGGTTATATTTCAGAATATAATTAATAATAGCTATTTTGTAAAATGTCATACTGACTTAAAAAGAACTGTTTAATTTCTAACTTTGTATTTTGGTCTGATAGTTAATTTGATAAAATTTACGTAAAGAAATTTTTGTATTTTGCACAATTTTGTGTGTCATTATTTTAAATACAGAGGGGAAATGTGACAAAATCGAGTCAACATATTTACAAACTTTCAATTTAAAATCGAAACGAATCAATAGATGATAAACGCAGAACAATTGAATTTATGTAAAATTGCCATTTTGCGAAAGCTCGTTGAATGTTTTATAAAAAAACGATATGGGCAATCAAATTATTGTGATTATGTTATTTTGACTGAAAGCTGAAGAAAAAATTGTTGTATGTAAATTGAATTTTCGTATTAGAGAAATGACATCACTAACGTGAATTAAAAGACTTAATAACTCAAATTTTTTGTAATTGTGAGTCAATCCTAATATTTTATTATCGATTCATTTAAAGAGTGGAATTTATGTTCTTAGTTACAGGAATGTGTTCTATTGGTTTAGTCAGTATGAAATGATTTGGTTTCATTAAGCTTTATTTTCAAATTTTTCGTCAAGCTTTGAAATATATTGATGACTACTTTCAATCTGTTTGCTGTTTCTTCGCTCTGTTTGTCTACAGCCATGATGGCAGTATCATCATCGAGGGTGGCTACTGTATTTTCTAATTCTGGAAGATCAGAAGTGTAGAGCAGGTAGAGGACCGGCCCCAGCTCACTACCTTGTGGCACTCCAGCTTTATTTTTTTTTAAGATTCTTGCTTTCCTTTTTTCAGCTAATAAGTTGCTTATCTCTCTTCGATAACTGGAAATCGTTTATGAATTACGAAACTAATCTACAGTTTCCAGGGGTCATTAAACCAACCTACTACTACCTTGATTGAAAATTTTTTTAAAAATTACTGTGCATTAATTTAAAAGGCTAAACCTCATTGCCATTGCAAAATTGCCATTGCCAACCTTATAGTTACATTAAAAGCTCCAACCTTAAGAATGAGTTTGGCAATCGTACCCAACCTCATTTTTGACGAAAGGCTGAAGAGTTCCCTTCTGAAATTATGGAGTTTGAAAGGAAATTTTAATTTCAGGTTTATCACAAATTTCCTATCCAACCTCATTTGACAAAAGGCAGTTGGAAGGTCCAAAATCACATTATAAATTTAATTTAAAAAAATCAGCGCGCCCCCACACCTTCCGCTGCCCCTACAACGTTAACGTGGCCCCTTTACAGACCCGTGTCTAAAAATACCTCAATTTTTGTGTATTTTTCTTGAAATTATATAATTACAGTCATTCCATTTATATGCGTCTCATATACAATTTTTTTCTTTTTTTTTAAGTTTTTAAGTTTTAAATTCAAAAAATGCACCCAACCCAAGGGTGCATTTTTTGAATTTTTATAATAACTAATGATTTATTTAAAGTACTTTTTCTATGCTCTTTTTACTAAAGCATTAACTTTGTTTTTTATTACCTTTGGATTTTTTTTCGTTGGGTAGGACTGTTTTTTATTTTTTTTTTTGGTAATAAAATTTTGTTGTTTTCTAATAATGGTCGTTTTTTAAATTGAATTTAATTAAAAAATGAAATTTTGTATTTTTTTGTACAGAATCGGACTAAACTGACATTGTTTAAATATTTTTTTAATTTGTTGAAGTTGAATAGTTTTCCATGGAATTTTTTGTAAATGTGCTTTTCCATATGAAAATGTAAGGTGACGTCAGAGGTAAACACTGCAAGATTTCAAAAATAGCTTAAATTTTTTCCGTACCTATATGAAATTAAAGCTTCTGCGTACTTGTACGTTGTTGTATTTTGACTATAATAATGTATATATTAATCAGTAGCTGACTACATGCAACATTTGTGCGAGATAAAGTGGTAGGTAGTTGATTTTCTTTGACTTTTTGGGTTGATGCTACACACAAAAAATCCTATAATAAATTACAAACGTCTATTGCTGCACCTCCGATGCATCATTTAACATGCGAGAAAAAGTGCACACAATCGCACGACACATTTACAAAACGACCGCGGAAAGCTCGAGCTTTTATGGCAGATTACGGCCATTTCGGTTTCCATAGTCGATATTACGTCATCGTTATTCGCGTTGTTTATTTGTTGCGTTGGACGCAAAAATGCTCGTAAAATAAATCTTAAATAACATTTTGTCCGATTTCGTTCGTTTGCAGCATTTTTACGTGCAATTTATGGAATTAATTTAAACGACGAAGTAAATAAACACACTTAAAAATTAACGCGAAACGAAGGGAAATAAACAAATTAAACGTAACTACATCGAACAATGAAAACCTTTTCGAGAATTAACCGAGCGTTTGGAGTGAATTCGTTGGCAGGATGTTGCGCTGCAATATTTCTGTTTGTATTTTTTTCCCGGATAGATCGCAACAAGGCACCGTTGCGTTGTCGGTTTGCGTACATCCGGCGTAACAATAATTGACCTAATGGGAACCGGAATTTTAGCGATGTAGTTTTGTTTCTGCGTTTGAACGCTTACAGAAGAACAAATCGAACGTAATATGACATTTAACGTTGATAATTGTATTGTTTCGAATGTTGTTTTCAATGGATATGTTTTCAAAACCTGCAAATTCGCAGTATTCGTTGGGGGATTGAGTCTTCCCAAAGTAATTTGAAAATATTATTTACTAAGATTGTCTTCAATTTTTGACCAAATTTATGTGTATGGAATTTGCAATAAATTCATTGCTTACACTAAATTAGGTACTTATAAAATGAAAATTACAGGTTTATATAAAGTTTACATTTTTTTTTTGTAATAACAAGAAAACTATATAAAAATATTAAATATATTACTGATATTTTCTGAAGAAGTTACAGGCTTGACACATTGAATGAGCATTTCAATTTATCGTCAAATTTTTCATTGGAGATTACTCAGTCATCGTCATGACGATTTTAGATAAAAGAAAAGTTACCAATTTGAGCAACGTGATTTTTGGAAAATTTTTTGAAAATCGATCAAAATGATCAAATATGATCCTTTTTCGTATCGTCATTGTTTCATCGTGTGTACATAATAAATGAATGTTAAAATTGGACAGTTTAATTCATTAACGTCACTCTATTGTTCGTATCGATGTCAAAACGTTCTGTAAACCTTTGGGCACGTCGACGGTGGAACCATTATTCCAACGAACAATGCCATCGGAAATCATTCCAAACGCCGCGCCGGTTACATCGCGCCATATTATGGCGACGACAGTTCAATTAAGTTCCTGATACCATACTCGCCTCAATACACGTTTGTTTCAATCGTTAATTTAGTTTAAGAATGAAAAGAAAAATTCTAGTTCATAACGCGATAAAATTATTTGATAAATTCATCAGCTTTCAGCGTAGGAACTGAACAAACTACAAAATTTACTAAATGCCACGTCAATAAACAATAAACCAATAAAATATTCAGGTGCTATTTTACGACATTCGTGTATTCTGTCAAGACATTTTTTTGTTGTTTAGGAAGTTGAACATCGTAAAGCATACAGTTATGAGTCGCGTCGTAAATCCCAATAAAACATATCTTCCGTCGACGATAATTTCGCCCTAACAAATGATCAACGATACGCCGTGCATTTGTCAAGCAGACAATAATAAAAGCGATTCGATCGTGAAAAGCGCCGGATAAAGTGGTGACAGCCCGTGACAATGCCCGACGACTTGAATTGCTTCGCTTTTTGGAGAAATAAGGAAAAAATAAATAAATTGCGACCGAGGCTGGTTCGAGGTGGTACGCATGTTTGAATAACCCCCCGTTTACAAATACATTGATGTCTTGATTCGATACGTTCAGTAATTGCATTACGTATGGCACGCTATTTTATAATTTTCAAAATGGCTTTTTTAAGAGGGGAAAGTATATAAATATTCGACAAATATTTTGATCAACGTCCCCATTCAAAAGTTTTACTGTAAAATTAATTGTCTTCAATTGTCCTTTTTTTCAGAATTTTTATTACGTATTTTTACCAATTTTTTTTCTTAGTAGTTTTGTTCTCAGTCTCACGTAACTTAAAGCTTTTTCTGACTTAAAGCTTTTTCTTTATTGGCTTTATTTAATAATTTTATAATTAAGAGATTAGTGTCACTAGATCTTTTAAAAGATTACTTAAATCGTTAAAATAAATTGCAAAAAAGAGTGGTCCCAAAATAGACCCCTGAGGAACTCCTCGATGAATCTTAGTCACATCACTGAGAACATTTTAAACGTTTAAAATTTTCACCCTATCGGAGAAATAAGATACCTACCATACCTAAATAATTTGGAAAACACAACTTTGTACTTCAAACAGTCATAAGCGCGACTAAAATCTAAAATATACCGTTAACTAACCTTAATCCAAGCTATAAATTACCTTATGATGAAAACCATTCAGAGCAGTGTCTATACATCAAGTGTTTATGAAATCCTGGTGATGTGAAGGTAAAAGTTTATGCTTCGTAAAGAAAGATATAATCCCAAATAATCCAACTTTAAAAAACTAGACAGTAAACGATGGCTGTATAGTTGGTGTAAGTGTTAGGGTTGCCTTTTTTATATAAAGGATTCTTTAAGGCTGACGGAAAGACACCAGCATCAAATGATTTGTTGAATAAAATTTTTCTTTTTTTTTTCAGAAGATTGTTTGAAATAATATCTTTAGTAAAGGAATAAGACTTTATTGCTTCTAAAATATCATCTCTAGTTACTGCAGTTAAAAACACAAAAAAGTTGGTAAACATCGATGTTAGAGTTAAAAAACTGTATCCATACAATCATTATCATTCTTAGGAATAGAGGTAAAATTTACATTGACATTGTTTGCTACGTCTTCGTCTGAAGCTTTAGACTTATTTCTAGAGCCCTCAATTTTCTGATCAAAGTAATTCTTTATTTGTTGTGTTAAGATTTCCTTACATGATTTATTAACTATTTTAGTCATGGATTTAAATTCTGTGTAGAGATTACTTCTTTTCATTCTAATAATTCTTTAGAAAACCACTTCGAATTGTTTCTTTCTTTCATTAAATCAATATAAATCTAACTATTCGATTGAGAATATTATAAGCTAAGACAAAGTTGAGTAAACACTCCAGTCCACTCCTCGTTATCTAAGTATTGCAAAAATACGCCCATAACTTCATCACTTAGTAACCTGCACACCCACACGCGGCTTCCCTGAAGACATTAAAACAAAAGACTTATCACAATGAAAATTATTATTGATTAAGTCTGAAAATAAGAATTTTTCCACGTCCAACACCTATTTATAATAACCCTATTCTAGTATCTCATGATTTATATTAGAACTGTCGTAGCACATACGGGGTTTCCCCGAAAGGTCTGTACAAAATAATAACACATATTCCTGAGGCCAAAATAGAACGATTTAACCCAACTTACCTCTATTCAAAGTTGCTTCGTTTAGCCGCTAGAGGGATACAAATTTCCTGAAAAGAAATCGTTTTTTCGAGAAAACTTTATAACGCTTTTCGCGATTGGGACCACATTTGGTATGTGGATTTGTACTGAAAGAAAGCATTATTTGGCATGTTATTTTCTCTTCTGCCTGTTTTGTAAGTGGTCAAAAAATGGTCATCCACATCTTAAGAAGCTCATACTTTTTTTGTTATTTGATGAATACTTTTGAAACTTCTTTTGCTGATAGACACATATGTTACCTACATTTCTTGTCTCTTGCTCCATTTCGTCATTTCTCATAGTTTAGGCAGAAAAAATTAATAACCCTCAACACGAACTAGAAATTTTAATCAAATCAACGAAAAAAATTCACAACAAATGTTCGAATATACCGCCTTCTGCATAAATGCAAAGATTAACACGTCGTAAAAATTTGAACTGGACCCTTCTCATCATTTCGACATCGTTTTTTAGAGTGTCTACTGCAG
>JAFFZR010016169.1:0-12179 GCA_018397195.1 Lethrus apterus | reverse complement strand
AGTGTTTAAACTCCTTTGCGTTCTAGCGGCTATATCTCTCATAGACAAACCAGCCTCTTGCAAGCCCACAATTCGACCCCTATCAAACTCGCTCAACTGCCGAAATTGTTGGCGTCTTCGCACTCGAGGCATTGTGATTCAATTAAAGAAGCTTTTTGAAATGTGTTTTACACCGCTTAAATAACAACTCTACCTACAAATGCTACTTGATCGTAAATGTTTTTGAAGAAGTTAACACAAAAACTGCTAGAGTAATATAGCTTAAAAACTGATCGTTTTTTTATCTTATCATAAACAACCATATTCCCAAATGAATATTACAAAATATTCATTATTACAGGGTGTTCTTTTTTCTATGTCACTTAGTATATTTCCTATCTTTCGCACAATTTTTACTTAAAACACCACCTACGATTTAAAATGAATAATGTATGATTTTTCAAGAATATTTAACCTTGTAGATTGTAGTTTATAAAACTGGCGCTATAATAAGGAGATATAATTGAGGGAAATGCGATATGAAAAATTAAACCGCTAACAGTAACAAGAGTGAGATATATTCGTGTTAAACTAATTTTTCGTTCCTGTATTTCAAAGTGACTGATACCTGCTTAACCCCTGGTAGACTGAAAGTAATATTTTGTTATTAATCCTAAAATGAAGACATTTAGCCAGGAATATTTCCTAATTGTTTCCTCTTGCGGCTGGATTAAATCCCTTCTTTAAGATGTTTCGTGACAGCTAATAAAAACCGAACCTTCATGAATTGTAAACATGATATAAAAGGCCCTATAATTTACTATTTTTCCTGTCTTTTCCAATTTAAAATGAATAATCGTTCTGATGGCCATATTACGGGCATCGTGAACAACAAATGATTATGATGATACCAATTTTATTATTATTATTATTTGAATAGATATACGCTAAGTGTTTTTAAACATAATACTATAAAGTTAATAAAATTTACACAATTACATCATAGAAATGAATTCGTGAATTCTTCCAAAAATAAAACTTGCAAAAAGGATATTAGTGTGTGTAATCGTTCATTTAATACATAGTTTGAGCTTTGCAATATTTGACGAAAAAGTAAATGGATGCTGCTTTATTTGAAAAATGGCTTAGCATTGTTAGGTCCGCCAAAGGCGCGTCGAGTTATAAAATACGACAGATCAAAAAGTAGAAAGGCATAGGAGAGTACAATGCATTCTGAATAATGTACGCATTTGTATAGGCATCGTTCACATCAATATAAAGTTATCAGCCTAGAGACATCAGTTGACATACATTGTTTTTGAGCTTTCAACCTGAACAATGTGTATGTGTGTTCACGGAATGAACGGATATATCGACATAAACAACCTGTTTCATAGTGTTGCATTGCCCGCTACTGAATCCGGGTGGTGACCCGAATGCTAACGCTAAGCATATTTTGGTAGCATTGTGCGATATGCGGTCTGCTACTGCGAGGATTACGGACTCTCAGCATGCTAATTGCTAATTACCGGTAACGCCGCAGCATAGTTATACAGCTATTAGTTACTCACATTAATTCGTAATCCTCGACGTGATAACAAGTACACTATCTATAAATTCTCATCTAGATAATTTTTGCATTTTTGAAGTATTAACCGCTCGAGTTATTTATTCTAAAACAGTAATATAATATTTTAAAATCAAAAGCACATAAAACGGATAATACTTCAGTGTTAAATTAAGTGAACGAATTTGTAAATACAAACTTTTACAAAGCGGCCATTTATATATTTTTCAACTATTTAACTAACAAAATTATTTTACAGAGCTGGCGACTAATGCGGTTCTAGCCCGGATACTAAGAAACAACATGGAACAACGGTCTCGGAAGCCTTCGAAAGAAGACTATTCATGGTTTGTTTATTGGTGATTTTAGATACAAAATTAAATACTACGTTGATCAAAAACATGTTAAGTTACTGGAGATTAAGTTTTTTTTCGTAATGAAGCATATAACGTAATGATGAATACTTGCACATTAACTTATGTACAAAGATTGCAGGTATCGCTTTAAAATGGAAAAAATATTTCGGCATGATTTATAATCAACAGGCGAATTTAAACAACAATTTAAACACAACGGATTTCTTTATATTTTTATTTCATGCAAATATATTCTCTTCCTTTACCATTGTACTAACTGGCTGTGCGTACATACATTATAACTAGCGATAAAAAGTCCAATTAGGGGGCATGAACAGTAGGAATTTTTTTAGAACATTATTACTAATTTGTCATTTTTTGACGGCGACAGTTGTGATTAATTTAAGTTAATTATCAAAAAGTAGATAAGTATAAGTTAATAGCGTTTGTTTGTATATTATTCGTTTCATATTTTCGACTTTTGCTTGATTTATCCCATCAATCTCAATTTCGTTATATTCATGAACTGGTCAAACTGTTACATTCTAATTATAAATTTCCATAAATGTCCTATACGAAGAATAAGAATAATCACAAAAACTATGGAATGCCCAGAAACTTATTAGTCTTCGAATATATGAGTTTATGTTTTTGGATGTGTGGCACCTAAGACTGATAAAGTACGTAATACAGCGGTAACTAATGTTATGGACATTAGATGGCAACACCATAACTTAACCTCAAATTGTTTCAACGTAGGTGTAACGTTTGGAAATAAACACGACTATAAACCGTAAATTTAACCTTTAATATTAAATTATAATTACATGAAACGATCCTTCATGAATTATTGTTCTTAATTATGTTTACAAAAAATTAATATTGTTTTAAATTATTTAAACAACTTCAACTTTATAACCATAATTCAATTGTGTTATAGAATTGCTTAATACAATTATAAATCAACTCATCCAATTAGTGTTGAATATCCTCACTCATTTACTACTACTAATCGGAGTACAAACACACTCGAAGATCACTACCGAAGCACAAACCAACTGGTAGCAATTCTTCCCGGTTTTATTCCTTTCGGAAGGTGAGTCACAATACGACTACATCAACGTTGTATCTACGTTGCGTTCGTGCTTTTATAGGTAAACTTATTAATAAAAACTATATCTATAAAAACCCAATGTATACGTCTGCCTCGTTGACGGAAACTAAAATCACAATTTTCAGACACTAATTATAGCTCTAATACAAAAAAGCTAAATGTAGCTTCTAAACTTAAAATTATCTACATCCATTTTAATTTAAAGGAAAATTTAAAACAACTACTCTTCAATGGTTGAAATAACGAAATTAATCACTCCTGATTACTCCTATGTTGCTCCGGACTAGAATCAATGGCTTCAATGAATTGAGGACCCAATTCCTGCCACAATTCTGCGAAATAATCTTTCGGTATCCAGGCTATTATGAATTCTATTAAAAATCTATTTATATTATTTATCCTAATATAACTCCTTTTTCTTTTTAGGTACTAATAAGTGATACATACAAATTTTAAGGATGAAGACGAGAATACCAATACATCAATTGAATACAATTCAGAATGACGTATCGTATGAAATTTCATTACAACATTACTTATTAAATATTTATCATTAAATATTATAATTAATTAATATATTTACCTATACTAAATAACACAGCAATATGTTGTTACTGATATATCTGGATAAAAATTATGTTACATAAGTAAATGACTCCCACATATTATGGAGGGATATTAAAAATAAATACAAATACAGTTTTTCTGTTCTATTAAATGTCAGTAATTAAATAAAAAGTATTTTTTTAATTGTTATTTTGTCTTTGATCAGTGAAAACGATTATTAATTAATAAATCCTTATGAAACATAACGTTCAAGACATGAGCACTAAAAAATATTACATTTAAAACGACCTTAAGACCTCAAACCTCAACATACAACAAAAGTACGAAAATTAAAACAATTTTACAATTTTAAAGTTCCTAGTATTGGGGATAAAATAAAATAAAAGAGTGGTACGAATATTGAAAAAGTCGTTGAAATATCAATGGCATAGGCACTTATGATAAAAAAAAACAGAAATGTGAAAGAGAGGAACAAGTGCGTTTATCCAAATAGAAGAAAATGTCATTTGACTATATGATTGAATCGAATTGTTCTTGAAGAGCATGGAGAGACGAGTATGAGAAAAACCGATGCGTTGAGGAAAGTGGTTGAGAAGTAAATACTAATATGTAAATGTAAGTAACTGTAAGATAAAATATTTTGTATTGCCCCTCGTATAACATACACGAAGGAAAATAATGGAAATTAATAATAATAAAAAAAAAACATGTATTGGGCTTATTTGGGTTCATTTTTATGTAATATTTTTAACTGTCATTCATTCGGTTAATCTTTTTAAGGTTGGGTTTAAATTTACAGAAAACCCAACCGAACAAGGGATTGGGTTTAATCGTTGGGTTTAAATTCTATATTTTGAATTAAAATGCTATGAGAAGTTATGTTTATTACCGTTGAGCTTAAGGGATTGGGTTTATTTCTTGAGTATTAAATTCAAAATAAAACACTTTGTTAAACATTAATAAATATGTTTAGATTACTCCAAATAATAATTTGTGTGTGTGGTGCTGGTCTCAGGCTCTCGCTCAGCGAAGAGAAAGATTCCTACCCAGGCGCGACTCGAACCCTCGACTCTCACACTGAGTCCGGCCTTCTTACCACTAGACCACCGAGCTGTTGGTTTAATTTACTCTAATTTTACTTTAGAATTAAATATGCAATTAGATTGGGTTTACTTTGTTTGATATTATAAGTAAACCTAACTTGAAAAATTGAATCGAATGAGTTATGTTAAAACATTTTACCATTTGGGCTTATTTACAGAAACTAAATCCAAAGTTAGCCCAACCTGACACAATATTTGCATTGAATGGGATTATTATAAAAATTATTAATTTTGCAACCTTTTTGTACAACTGGATTGGGTTTATTTAATTTCTTGATTTACGTACATAAACCCAACCCATTAAGAAATAGCATCGAATGGGCTGAGTTCACAAAACTGTTATTATTTAGGTTTACGTACAAAAACTAATAAAAACATTTGGGGTTTCTTACAAAAATTATGCTAGAAACCCAAAATTTGTTGTTTGGGTTACACATTTTCAACTGGCATTAGTATAGCATACGGGGTTATATTTTATATTATTAGGTAATTTTTAGGTTCAACTATGTTCATTTTTCTGTAATTTTATGATCGATTTAATCTTATTGGTTTATTAACATTTGAATTGTGTGTTTATACAAATTATACAAATTACTTTTGTAAACAATCACGGGCGAAACCCACAAAGATAGATAGTCGTATGTATAAGTATATGAGGCAATCAGAATAATTTAGTAGCAGAAAAAGAAAAAATTTCAAAGTTTATGTGACAATAAAAACAGGTATGAGTATCAATGGGGATTTTTTTAGTTTAGTCGCATATTATATAAAGCCGAAAAAGCTTCATAAAAGCTGGGAAATATTGTATTAATTGCATACATCTGTTTTCTTTTTATTTTATTTTTAATTTATTACATCTCGATCGATTTAAACAAAAGAAAATAATCTTATTAGGTACTAACGGATTTAAAGAATATATCAGTGGAAATGTTTTAACTCTTAATTCTTTCCTTTAAGATAGTGATTCGAAAAGAGCTCCTTAATTCGTCGAGTATCAAACAATTCGCAAGCGAACGAACGCTTCTAACTTCAATTGAAAGCATCAACCTGGAAGCGTACCAAGAATGCAACGAACGCATGTCGTTCGTCCCGAAATTCTGATCGTGCAGGCTCCCAACCTTTTCCGTTTCTTTTTATGACGCCGGACGAAGAAGGACAGGAACAAAAGAACAACACGGTCGGTAGCAACGGCAGTGACGGGTCAAGAGCTGGAGGGAGAGTACGTGACGCGGCTGTGAGATACAGAGCTTTGGCCGCAGCCTGAAGCGGCCGATGGTATTAACTACGACGTGCCACCATAGCCAAGAAGCGGAACGAGTTCTCGGTACAGATAATGCCGATCTAGATATATACTTAATTGAGTGGAAGCGTGAATTGCTAGATGCGCACGGTGAATTACGACTATCGTATTATTATTATATAAAAAGAATTATTCAAGTTTATTACTACTGGAATTTTTTCCAATATAATTATTATATTAGTTGATTTACTATTTAACCGACTAACAAAAACTATAAGTTGGAATTAAATTTAGGCTTAAATTCTCTTCTTAACTGACAGTACTGGAACTAGCCGATTAGGAGAAAGGGGCAAGATAATAAAATTGCGCCACTTCACTTTACTCACCAATAAGCTTTTTTTAATCCCATTAAAACTGTCCGTAAAAATTAGAACAAAAAATATAAATTTCTGTAGTGAATTCTTATCATAATAAGAAACTTTTACTAGGCATAGTAGAACTGCGGAAAAAATCACAAAAAAACTTGCAGTGCTGAAAGATATATAACAATAAAATTTTGTTCAGTAAATGTAAGATGAAAGATAACAAAACAATCATAAAAACTGTTTTTGGGGTTTTTTGTCAAATATCTTTGAAAAGTTTTGTATGATCAATTGATAACAACATTTAGAGAATTAATATAAAGTTACTCCTACGCAATGAGCTATTTAACTGCATCTTTCAATTAGTTAGAACGTTTCCCTTTAATATTGATTGCCAATATTATTTCTTTTGAAGCACGAGAAAAAGAATCAGCTGGTATAAAGAAATTCTTAAATAAACCAAAGAAGAATAAGATGAAATTACCATATAATGAAACAGTTGTTGGAAAGATGGCGTATGATTTTCAAGGGCAATTAATGAAACAGACGAACAAAAGAATAAAAAAAGAGGAGTGAAAGACCGTATTTAAAACGTGACTGAAGTTAGAAATGGAATTGGTATATGAAAAGAAATAATGAAAAAAATAATGAATGGGAAGTAGAGTTTGTCAGTTTACGATTTCAGGTCTAAGAAAAGTTCCCATCGTATACTATTTGTTTTTAAATATTATTATATATCACTAATTTATACAGACTGTATACAGTGGACACTGTTTTAGAGTTTGTCTTGTTTTTATTCTAAATATATAAACAAGTCAGTAAAACTTAAGAATTAATAAAACGACACTAAACATCCCATAAATTCTAACTAGATCCAGTAAAAAGTGTGATAATAAAGTCGTTAAAAGTTCGTCCGTAAACTGAGAAATGCATTCAAATTATCCTCTACAATATTCGAAGTAGTTTGTGGCAAACTTTGTGCAAAGGATTCTTTGGACATCTTCCAACCGGTGGAGGCTGGAATGGTTTTGTCTAATCTGAATACCGCATGCATATCGATCACAACGTGTACGTAGTTTGCCGATAACTGAGTGCAGTGCCGTACCTGTTCCGCTCCGTTGCAATCAGAGCCTGTTATGGAAGCGTTTGCGATAGAACTCTGGCTCTTTACGTGCTCTACAACCGGTCACCGCCAACGGTGATCCGATAATGGGGATGACGCAGAATGGTACCTTTATGCGGTTTAAACGCTCAGATTTCCCAGATAACAATTTTTTTTTAATTTTTATAAATTCAAATTAAATTCACGCACAAAACGTTCCATTATATACGATTTTGATAAATCAAACTGAAATCTAGAACTTTTGTTGACTGGTAGTATATACAGGATGATTCTGAAATAAGTACAGATATTTTAACAGGTGATAGCTGACCTTAACCCAAACCCAAATTCGCAAAAACGACGGTCCCATCTTCATTTTAAATTTTCGAAAAATGTCATTTTTGATGTAGGCATTCGGCTCTAAGTACGGTCCATTTCAATATGCTGCAAAGCAACTTCCAAATGTTGCAAAACAACATTTATTAATGATAATTCAGCGTTATTGTCATGTTTTAATCAAAATTAAAAAAAAAATTTCTGGCACACCGTTCAACATAGTACCGTAATTTTTGTATATTTGGGGTTGGGGTATTGTCAGCTATCACCTGTTAAAATATCTGTACTTATTTCAGAATGACCCTGTATATATCTTTTTATTTTAATTTAAACAAATAAATCAAAATATGCCTTTCCAAAATGTATGTACACCAAGTAAAAGTTGTTTTTTCATAAAATTTACACAACGGAAATTTAGAAATTGTGGTATATACCAGGGGTAGCCAACAAGTCAATCGCGATTGACTGGTCGATCGTGCAGTATTATTCCTTCATACTCTACCTTTTGAATTATAATTACGGAGTGAACCCAATCCATACAAACCTCAAATCTTTAATAAAAATTTTTTAAATTGCACTCTTTTGAATTTTAATTACGGAGCGAACCCAACCCATGCAACTCATATATCTTTAGTAGGTAATCGCCACACATTTTAAGAAAAATAGTACAATAAAATGAAGTTGGCCACCCCTGGTATAGACCGTTGCTTTTCGATTCAGATGTGAATAATTTGAACGCTTTACATGCCTGCAAATTGTAGTAACTTGAACATATTAAATTCAACCACTGAAATTATGTCTTAAATATATGACATGGATATTATTTTTCTTCTTCTCATACATATTTCTTCTTTTATTTCTATGTATTCTGATAATCTAGGCAGAAAAAACCCTACTGAAATATCGTAGGCAGGACATTTTAATATGTAAGTTTTAAGAAATAAACAATATCAACAAACATATCTCATAATTATTATAAATGTCAACAAACCTCCGCACAACTTTTTGAGAGTACGAGAATAGATGTGTGGATTGGGGCTGGCAACTGAAACCTGTTTACCGGTTAACCGGTTAACCGGTTTATTGATTCAGAAAAAAAAAACGGTTTTAGGTAAACCGCCAAACCGGTTAACCAGTTTAAACGCCGGTTTTGAAATAGATTTTAAATTTGGTTTTGAAATCGGTTTACCGATGAATAAAATAATTACTTATTATTTAATTATTATTAATTAAGCTAATTTTGTTATTATTAGGGTGACGTTAAATGAACAAAAACGATGAGTTTCTTGAATAATATCTCAATTCAAAACCAGAATTAAACTGGTTTCAAAATCGGTTTTAAAAATCTGCTTTTAAAAACTGATTTTTAACCGCAAACCGAATAACCGGATTTTACCGAAATCGGTTTTTCCGGTTTGTATTTTTGCGACAATTTGGCTGGTCGTACCGTCACTGGTAACATTGGCATTCGTTTGACAGAATTTGGGAAGGATGTCTTGAAATAATCTTGCATGAGAGCATTGTATATCTTTATTTATTTATTAACGTTTTACTCATTTATTAAATTTTAATTCGAAGCAAATTCAATATGATACCTTCTTAAAAATATCTTAACCTAAATATTTATTTATTTCTATTAAAAACAACTTCAAAACATTGTGTCACATAATACAACTCTTGTTAAAAAAATGTTTCAAATTTATTTATTTATTATTATTGAAGAAGTGAGAGAGTGAACTTATGATGGGTGGTGATGGAAAGCAACACATATGGAGAACATATAGCGTATGTGGGTAAGAAGGTAAGAAAGGTAGAAGGACTGAGACAAGTGTTTTGGAGTAAGCGGGAGGGAAACTGGAAGGAATATTCACAAGATATGGAGATGCTGCGTTAAAGGCATAATTGTTGTATGTGGCAGAAGTTTAGGGAATAAAGGAGTACATGGAACTTGAGCGGCAACTACAGAGACGGACAAAAAGGACCTTATGGCTAAAAAGGACAAGTCAGGTACGAGATGCAAGTGAGAGGGCGAAGCAGAGTCCTGCATGAAATAATAAGAAAAGGGACCAAGGGTCTTGTCAACATGGGAATGGGAGAAGATGGAAGTGTATAGAAAAGCAGGGCAGTCGGAGTTGTAGTTGGAGAGGGAAGCAGGAGAGGGCAAGTTTGAAAAATGAAAGAACTTAGAAATTGTGGTGTATGTAATTAACTATGTGCTTAATGTCGAAAGGAATGAAGGAGGAAACAGCTTTTGTTTTATTAAAGTTAAATACGAAATATGAAATTGAAGTCTCGCTCCAAATAATAATATAAAAGAACAATCTGGTGGAGATTTTTTATATGTATTATTAGAACAGCGCTTTCGTTTACATTCTCACCATGGAGCGTCGTTTACGGGAAAAGGGGTTTAAAAAAGGACCTCAAAATATTTTCTCTACTTTGTAATTAACATTGTTTTTTTAATATAGGTATGAGTTGTTTTGTTTAGTTATTAAACTATTACTGTATTGTTGATGTATATTTCATTTCTATATATAATTTAATGAATAAAATGTGGAGGAGGACCGTTGTTCCTAGTTGTTTTATGTCATTAAACCCGGTTAAACCTACGCTAGCATTTATGCTGAAGCGGTGATGAAATTGTATGAAATCAGTGTCTCTTTTCCATGGTTTTCGATAGAAGTTGAATCAATTATTTTGATGACTGGTGGTAAAATTTTTGATTTATTTTCTTCAATTTCAATAGCAAATTTAATATACAGTGTGGTGATAAAGTTTGGAACAAAATTCATAAAAGCGTTTTATAATGTTTTTAAGAAAATCGCTCGGACAGGTCAATTTTTGTTTTTAAAATGCCGTCTTCTGACGTAAATTTTTTTGGAATGACGTCATTTGTTTTTGTACAATGACGGCATCATAAATTTTTTTAAATAACAACCCCCACTTTTTTCTTCTGTTTTTAATAGACCTTCTTACTACTTAAACGGTGATGTAAAAAATAGGTACCTCACATAATATTTTTTTTTAATAAATGACACATTTACTTCAGATCGTCAGTGGTTATAATTTAGTAAAATTAATAATCGTAAACATTCTAAATTAAAGTAAATAACAGTAATTTATGTATCTAAGACGAAGAGTGAAGCTTTAAGGTGCAATGACGTCATTATCGATTTTTTTTTAAATGACACCTCTTATTTTTTTCTTTTGCTTTTGATAGACCTCCTTGATGTTTAAGTAGTGATTACCGAATTAATTCTTTACATAAGAACTTTTCTGAAAAAATAACATTTTTTCTTCAAAAAATTAAAATTTTTGCTTAAAAGAAAAAATTTAAATGTGTCATTTATTCAAAAAAATTGTTATGTAAGATACCAATTTTTTTACATCACCGTTTAAGTAGTAAGAAAGTCTATTAAAAACAGAAGAAAAAAGTTGGGGTTGTCATTAAAAAAAAATTATGATGTCGTTCCAAAAAAATTAACGTCAGAAGACCGCATTTCAAAAACAAAAATTGACCTGTCCGAGCGATTTTCTTAAAAACATTATAGAACGATTTTATGAATTTTGTTCCAAACTTTATCACCACACTGTATAAACTCTCGAAATTATACAAGAAATTTCAATAGAAACGTCGTACTCACAAATGCTATTATATACATCCAATACTCGAGTATTATATGCGATATCACAATTTAGCGAGTGAAGGGTACTCGTGCGATCAAAATAAAGTAACTACGAACGAAACACATTTGATTTATGATCCGCGCGCGTACATTTCGAAATAGACTCACGTACGTACACATCCGTCTCCTCTTCGAAGATCCCGGAACGAAAATAGTCGAAGATGTACTTTTATTTTCAATGAATATGAAATTCACCGACTGCGAAAAATAAATGAAGCCGAGGATGACTCCGGGCTCGACGCGCGACGTGCCATCGACACGATCAATAAAGGATCAATCATGAAAAGAGTGTCGTGTCGAAAATCGTGGAACGAACGAGAATAGCGATGGGAGATACGAAATACGAGAGAAAGACGATCGAATTGTTATTATTTGCATTTTTGCAAATTTGGCTTTTCTGCATTTCCAAATAATAATAATTATGTAAAAATAATAATAAAAATAAAAATAATCTTACTAATAATAATTATTATTAATGTAAAATTCTTTTATTCATGAGCGAGAAGCATAGTAAAATATATATCAGTATTATAATTACTATTTGAAACCTTGAAAGAGATTCCGAAACACGTACAATCATTGTCATAGTAAATGTCGTACCAATAAAACGCACGTCGAGTTTAAAAAGAACAGAAGGGTCGACCGTATTTAAAAAGGATCTATTTAAAATTCATTTATTCTAAAATTTGTGTTACTCCAATGTTCCCCGACATAATATTATCTTTAAGCTATTTATAAATGTAAAAAATATTTTTCAGTTTAAAAGT
>JAFFZR010016167.1:0-13643 GCA_018397195.1 Lethrus apterus | reverse complement strand
ATACATTTAACCGCGCAGATTTCAATTTGCATCTCGTGGCAAAATTTACTTAAGTCGACTGGTTTAATTTTTAATCCCACTCTGGTCCATATACCTACGCCCCCACCTTTATGGTTGGAGCGGCAATAGTAACTAGAGAGCTCGAAGCCACAAATATTTTTATAATCTATGGAGCCAAATTTCGCCCATGTCTCCGTAATACATAAAAATTTAAGATCAAATTTGCTAGTATACTCTGATTCAATGTAATTAATTTTATCAGAAGTCAGACTTTGTATATTTAACAATAAGAAATCAGGATTAAAAGTTAAGTCACGGGCGTCTTCTTCCCGCGCAAGTGTTAAAACCGGCTCACACAGGCACCTCGCGGCCACTCAGAAGGATTCATAGATTTATCAAAGTTCTCCTCATGGATACTGATCTTGAATGAAGCATACCGACCTTGGTGTTTAGGAATAAGTAGTTCACATAATACCTCCGGGAAGCTCACCTTCAGATACTGGACGACTTCATCTGAGTTAGTGTCGGGATGTAATCTGTAGACATGTAGGTCTACAAATTTTGGAACCGTTTTCAAAGAACTGCCTTCGGCGAGTTGGTTACCGACGACTGTAGCATACTTTCGAGATTTCTTCGTAACGTTCACCCATTGATTATCGGGTTCCTTCTTGGAGTTATTTGTTTTACTGGACGGAAGGGAACAACAACGGGCTCAATATACAGCCCTGTCTCACTTCTTTACTTGTTTCAAATATCTTTGAAGTTTCATGTTCATTCTGAGATATTTTTCTTGTTATTGTACAGGTACTTCTGTACGATAACACGGTACTTCTGATTAAGTTTTGGTTTATTCCTCTTCTTTGTAGAATCTTCCATATATCGCTTCTATTTATTGTATCAAAGACTTTTTCTAAGTCCACGAAGCGCATGTTTAGATATCTCCTTTCTCGTATCGCCTTCTCCGATAGTTGCCTCACAATGAATACTGAGTTTTGCGTCCTTCTGTTTGGTCTAAGGCCGAACTGTGTACCTTCTAGTGTTGGTTCTAGTTTTCCTCAAAGTCTTTTTTTTATAAACTCTGAAATTTTTTTTGCAACATTGCAGAACACATAAATAAATTAACAATTTTAGGTTTAGGTTAAGAAAAATTGTAAAATAAAATGTAAAAAACTAGTATTAGTTTTATAATACAATTTAATAAAATATAAAACTGCAAATTTCTTCCTTTACTAGATTATTTGTTGAAATAGACGGCCATTTCTGAGGATTTATTTTACATAAAGTGACAATTAAATATTAAAATAAAATGATCGAGGTAGTAAAGCTAACAACATAATCTCCACGATTACAAATCAATTATCATAATCAAGATACACTTATTTCTTAGAGATAAATAAGACATCAGTACACACCTACACACCAAGGTGTTCCCCTTTCAAGGCCCTCGATTGGACACTAGCAACCGCTTAAACACATTCTGTGCTGGATTAAGCAAATTAAAAAATACTATTTTTTAAAAATTATTTCCTGTATTTAGATATTTAAATATCTTATAATTAACAAGTGCAAGTAAATTATATTGTTATACGATTTCTCTCGGTGTAATTTTTGGCCACGTTAGCAATGTTAGCATCCACTTTTTAAAAAGACGTATCACAAGGATAACCTAATATGCATTAGGAAACACTCCCTCGTAAATTCTTTTTAAATAAGTAGATCAATGGTTTGAAACTGCATCTCTTATTTCTTAAAAAAAATCTGTTGATGTCACAAATAGATAACAGTTAAATATTTTAAGGCTACAAAGAGGCAGTACAAACCTTACTTCCTGCAAGAGGTAGAAAGACAAAATACTTTTTCATTGTTGAAATTTTTGAAACCAATTTGCTCTAAATATTATGCCATAAATATTTTTTTATTATTTCTCACGCGACAGGGAAACGAACTGATTAAAATCACTTTCATTCATGCATATATACCTTTATTTGGTATATTTATTTAATAATAGATTTAATGTGCCTCTTTGTTCCAGCTTTTCCTTCATTCTCTTTAATTTCGCCAGACCCTGCCCCACCTCGCTCATACATCTCCACCATTTCTTGTCCCTTTCCTTGCAGTAGTTAAGTGGCTCCACTCATCCAAACCCACTCCACATTTGCATTTACCATATCTCTTCCCCATCCAATACTCTCTCCTCGTTTCTAAATCTGAATCTCGCAATCATTCCTTCTTCCATTCCTCCCATTTTCCCTTCCAAATAACTCGGTCTTCTCCAATAAATGGACAGTTTTTTGTACCTACTATTGTACTTCGAGCTCTGTATTTTTTCGTACCTTTCTTGTTGGTTACCCTCCTTCCATCGCTCAATCAATTTACTCAATGTACCACTGTCTTCCTACACTTTCTTTTCATTTCTAGCACCGACCAACCTACCCTTTCATACATTCTTATTCTCCCATCTTGCCAGCTCTTCTTTCCTCAGCCCTCTCTTAACTAGCTCCTCCAGCCTTTCCTTTATTCCTCTCCTCCAACTGACTACTTTATACTTAACCATCCTTTTGCTTGTTTCTACCTCCATATTTTTTGTCCTCTTTCGGGAAAAACTATGTAAGCCGGTGTCTCCAGCTCCAGTGCTATCTTAACCCCTCTCTACTACAATTCTTCCAACCATCTAAAACCTTTCACTTTTGCATTTAGTACGATCTTTACTCTGATTATATTCATGACTTCATCTACATATAATTATTATATACTTTTCCTGCATCGACTATCGCTGCTTTGTACTCCCAAATTAAGAACTAATAATATATAAAAAATATCATACAATGGTATTGAAGAGGAAATGCTGACCGTTTTAACAATGAATAAATTTGTTCTCATTTTCTTAATTTCAACATCAATGAGCTGAGGCTGTTTATATAAGAAAGCATTTACTTATAAAAGTTTCTCAATTAGTCAATAGATATCCGTCAAATGAGGTTTTAAGCAGTCATTGCCACTTAATACTTCAAACCGAATTATTATTATAATTCGTCTATTGACTGGCGCCATAATGATTTCAAAACAAGCATGTAAAACAAGTAATATTTTTGATCAATCAGTTAAGGCAATTTAGTAGTTGCTAAATGTTCTCCTTAAAAATATAATGAATAATATGTATTGTCGTTCACTTAACATATTAATTAATATTTATTTTATTTCCAAGCATTTTTTTGTTGCAACAGGACATTGCGGGAATAAATGCCACATTTTCTAAAAAATTCCAGAAATCAGCTGGAATTCATTCAAACATTAAGAAAAGTATCTAAGTGTTTAACAATTACTGCGTTACAATGTTATACAAGATTACATTTATTATTTCTTTACATTGTCACTTATCGATGAATCTACGGTTAGAGGAATGTGAACCTATCCTCTATTTACAAACGTCACAGCACACCCTTGCAATGTGGCAATTTTTTAAAAAAATGTTGTGGTTCATCTTTTTTTTGGATATTATCTGTATATGCAAGGACTTCATATTATTAATGAATTTTATTTCGTTTTTAATTACAAATAAAGAAAGTAGATGTCTTTAATTTGATGATCATTTTAGAACTTTTCAAGTAAGTGAAGTAACATTTAATGTTATTTCAATAAAATCAGTTGTGTGATTGACATTTCTCAAGAAATTCGATATAAATTGACATTATTAATTGACATTTTAATTTAGTTATCTCATTAAAATCAACTGAAATAGCAGAAATCCATCGATAATTGACCTTAATATAAAATCGATGCGGGTATAATTCACAACAATTAAGTTAACAAAAAAAATCCTTAATTTCAAGCCAACTTGGAAATACAAGTTGAATAATTTCACTTCGTATAAGAGTAATACGGGTTCAAAGGAAAGTCGGCTTTAGAGCCAACATTATTTACATTATATATGCCATATATAAACACAGAATATCCTGATACTCCTACGGACTTTTAAGGATTCGATCTTAATTGGAGTGCACTTCGCGAGCCAATTATAGACTTTACTTCCATGTTTATCCAATAACGACTAAAAAATAAACTGGCATTTTTATGTATACACACCTTAAACAGGAAATTTCATTGTTACTATCAGCCGGGCAATGACGTTTTACTAGAACATGTGGTTATATTATATTCTTTTATGTCTCTTAGTGTTTGTTTAGTGAGTCGCAAAATACACAGGAGATGTGCTGTTATCATTAAAATCGTGCCTTCAGAGCAATTGAAAAAAAATTGTTTATAAATAAAAGACATTTAAAAAATATTTGTTAATTATTATTATTATGATATTATTGATAAATGAGTATAGGTCCGAACGGCAAGGCCTATTAGACGTGTATATGTCATTTCATTAGAGAGCTCTGATGCGTCATCAATGCGCAGAAACAAATTTTCGTATCGCTTAGCACATTTTAATATATGCAGTGGCGTATGAAATTTAGCGTAATTCCCAATTCGTATTTATACAAGTTTTTGGTAAGTTTTATAGTTTGTAGTTTATGTTTAGATAGTAATTAGTTTCTTATAGACATTGACTTTTATAATACACTTACATAAAGGTATTATTTGACAACAAATAATTCTAACATAACTACGTCAATGAACTTTCTCCCACTTTTCGCGCAGATCAGTTGATGACGCATCAGAGTTCTCACTTGAAATAAGCTATACACAGTTCGCGGCGATAACCATTGTTATCGACCGTTATCACGGACTCTGTATAATAATACAAATCTTTCATAATAGTAAGACAGGAGGACGCCCTACAAAAGTGTTACAGTGAATAATTTGAAAGTCGGAGCTGATAAGAGTTAAAAATAGTAGAGTAGCTCACCGTGACTGCAAACACGCGTATACAAGGGCTGTACGAAAAGTGAAAGATATATGTTGTAATAAAGAGCAAACTAAGAGAGCACAACGATCCGGTGAAGACAGGAGGGAAAGAAACTTATAAAGACACTGGAAAAGAGAAAGAACAGCATTTACATTAAAAAAAAAAACAAAACGGATAGTGATGATTACTCGACGGACGGAGGAAATTTTTAGACCAACTATAGGAAAATGCAGCAAACATGAAACAACAAACGAAAACGGGCAACTATTGATAGATTTTGCAAAGAAGGAAGGCATGATAATGAAAAGGACGTATTTTCAAAGAAGGACGTACACAAATCGAAAATACATAAACAAAATAGATCATGTACTGATCGAAAAGTATAAAGGAAAATATATAAAGGACCTAGGAACTGATGCCGACTCGAATCATTTCTTTGTGGATATAAAAATACAATAACTAATACCGAAGGAAAGAAACAAGATAAAAGAATGAAGGGCTACCAAAATAAACAGATTAATTAAAGTAAAGGACAGGTATCAATATGAAAAGAAGCTACATAACAATCTTAATACAATTACAGGATTCCGATGATATGACTTGAGGAAAGAAATGTTACGAACTGTAGAAGAGCAAGTAAAAGAAAGAAATGCAAACAAATATTACTAAATAAAAAAATAGAGTATAATGAAAGGTTAATGGAAGAAAACAATTACCAAAATAAAGACATAAAAATCATGTATTGAGGAGAAAGAAAAGGATACCAAGCAAACAGAATATTTTATAAGACCAAGAAGGCCAGAAGATATGCTGGAATTATGGAAAAATTAAAACTAATGACCTATTAAATAATACAGAAGTAAACGAACATCAAATGGAGGAAAAGAACAAAGGCGGGAAGTGAAAACACAATAGCGGCACCAATAATAAAAAACCTCAAAAATAACAAAAGTCCTGGAAATGACGGGATGGCCGCAGAGTTATCAAGTAAGAGGAATCAGTATAGGAATAATAATACTAATAATCTTTATTATCCAACAGATATAAAATCTAATAACAGAATAATCTAATCAAAATATATACTAAGTAACATAAAGACATATATGCAGGTTGTTCAAAGTTATCGGCTCACTAT
Organism: Lethrus apterus; assembly: GCA_018397195.1. Classification (NCBI taxonomy): domain Eukaryota; kingdom Metazoa; phylum Arthropoda; class Insecta; order Coleoptera; family Geotrupidae; genus Lethrus; species Lethrus apterus. Next base: position 7,653 of record JAFFZR010016167.1, on the reverse strand, counting down.
TGCTAACTTTGTTATTTGTGTAATTACAATGTCGGTTAAATCACCAAAGATGCTGTGATTTTTTCGCCGATTGCAATAGTCCACACAAAAAAAAACAATTGCGCATCACATTTCAGAGCCAACTCAGATAATTAGTTTTTTTTTTAATGGAATAGCCTGTATATTTATATGGCAGTCGGTAGAAAATGAAATTTTGCACAAAATCTTCTTATACTACTATAGCCCAGAAATGAAAAACAAAAGAGCTACGATGATATTAATACAGGTCACCGCACATGAGATAACTTGGTTAGTAGAGAAGCTACGGTGTTGGTCAATACATCAAAAATGAGTAGTTTTTTCTGCTGATTACAATGGCATACCCAAAAAACAATTGCGAGTCGCATTTTCGAACTAACAAGATTTTTTTTTTGAGCCAGCCTGTATATATCTGTTTACTAATTTAAATTAAAAATTTAATTAAAAAGTTAAATTTTACATAGAATAACCCTTGTAATAGTACAACCTTAAGATGAAAGGCCAAAAACTTAGGACGAATTTTAATATAAAATAAGTAAATGAGTATCAAAGCAAGCAGTTCGAAAATGCGACTCGCAATTGTTTTTTTGAGTATGTTATCGTAATCAGCAGAAAAAACTACACATTTTTGTTGTATTGATCAACACCGTAGCTTCTATACTAACGAAGTTATCCATGTGCGGTGATCCTGTATTAATATCATCGTAGCTCCTTTGTTTTGCATTTCTGACATAGAATAGTATAAGAAGATTTTGTGAAAAATTTCATTTTCTATCGACTACTACATAAATATATAGGATATGTCATTAAAAAAATGTTTTTTTTTTAATATCTCGAAAACGCGAAGTTCAATTGTTTTTAAAATTTTACCATCGTAATCGGAAGAAAAAACGCTACTACTTTGGTAATTTAACCAACATCGTATCTTTAGTAGTAACAAAGTTGGCAATAGTGCCAACTTCAATTTGTATATCGAAAATATGTATAAATATCTTAAACACTATCAAACCCTCGAAAAAAATGGGAAACTACGAATCGAAAATTAAAATTTTCCATCTGATTCGTCCTGATGATGTCACAAGCAACAGTGAAAGAAACGTCAAATTCACGCAGTCCAGCCAACGTCAATAAACAAACTTTATACAAAATATTAAATCCATTGCAAAGAAATAACACTGCTGTCAAATTTTACGACAAAACTGTTTATTTCGTAGATATAATAACTAACTAAGTTACGAATAATATATGACCGGCGATCATTTTTACTTGATTTTTCCAGAAAAGTTTCCTTATTAAATATAGATGCGGCTTACGCGCGAAAACAGGGAGACGGTTGCCCATCCGGTCTGAATAAGGTTAGCAACTGAAAAACAATTTTCTAGAAAGCCCTGTAACGTGATATCGGTAATTCATCTTACAGCCTCCTTCCACGCCGCTCGTCGTGGTAAATGTATTCCTAACATATACTCACTGTCTGTTCATTTATCGTTGTTGGTCCTTTGGTCTTTCAAACCCAATTAATCACCTAGGTTCGGTATAAAATTGTAATATTTCTGCAATTATGCAAAAAGCGAGTACAAAATTTGAAAATATCATTTGAACATCATTATTTAAATATCAATGGAAACTTATAGTATTTTTTTTTTATATGTTGGTTAATTTTATCATCTGGCGCCATATTGGCGTTTCTAAATTTAAAAAGATGTAGATATATAGATAACTATGTATACAGCGTCCCAGAAACTATAAGCTGGGCTTATATATCCATTATTTAGAAAGATATACTTTACTTGAAACTTATTTTTTGATTAATGGGCAACAAATAAAAAAAAAACATTAAGAAACTACTTACTTCCATTTCCTCTTATTTTGGAAGCAGGGCCACCTTAACCACACAGCTAAATGGGCTTTAGCCCCGGGGCGTCAGCCTTTTGGGGCGGCAATTGTTCTTATAGGTTATTTGAATTTTGTATTTTCTATTGTACTCCTTTTTATACTTTTTTTGTACACCTTTTGAATTTCAATTGCGGAGCGAAACCAACCATAAATTATAAATACTTAAAAACTAAAAAACCGACCTTTTGAATTTCAATAATTTGATAATTTGAATTACGGAGCGAACCCAACCATAAATTATAAATTTTGAAATTCATTACGGAGCGAACATAACCCTTTTAAAAACTGACTTTTCGAATTTCAATCATTTCTATTTAAGGAGGGACCCAACCCATACATCTGACTCCTTTTTCTTAAAAAATAATAATTGGTCACCTTAATTATTGGTAATTGTATTAACTTTTTCTAGTTCTGAAACTTTTGTAAATCTTCACTGGTCACTCCGCTACCCCTATATTTTCTTATGAAAAGGAGCCCACGGGCGCCAAATATGTTAGGACGGCCCTGACTGGAAGTGATATTAACATATTTCCTGGCCATTTAGGAAATCCTACACAGTTCAATTTATCTAAAATATTTCTCTCTACCTGATATTTTAATTTTGATTTTAATTTTCATTCAAGATGCCTTCTAAACTCACTTCGAAACATCATATTAAAAGATAGCCCGCAGCATTTTTAAAGTTTATTATTCTTTCCAATAAATGTCTTTAATAGTTTTACAGTTTTTTCGAACGATTTTCTTCCATAAACTATGATTTTTGAGAAATCATCTTCAACCAATTATTTTTCCCTTGTTTTCCACTGTCATTATGTCCCAAGTTCAACGAACCTAACTGGACTTAAAATGGATTTTAATTGCGGCCACGATTTTCTTACAGATGATAAAGCGCATTCCAGCAGAATAGTCGGTCGTAAATCCGAAAAGTAATTTTATCTGTCATTTCAATTTCCAATATCCTCCACCAAGACTTGAACCATTGACCTTCAGATTTTTAGCCTACTAACTAAGCTACCAGGCATCCCATTTTAATACAATTTTTATAGTTTTTAGTTCGATATAGGAAAAGGAAAAAAGCAGAATTTCAAGAGTTTTCGAATGACGAATTCTTGAACGTATGTGTCATGAACGAGGAATTACAAAGTTGTAGAAAACGCATGTCGAACTTTTGATGTGGGATTTAACCATTTGCCACTTAATAGGTTTGCAGGTATACAGACTATCTTTTGGAGAACGTGAATTTGCTTATTTGAGCGAAGGAGAAATAGAAAGACTATCAAACGTGGAAAGCAAGAAATCAGGAATTTTTTATTGGTTGTCCTATTTTGTTGTACTTAAAGCAAAAGTCTTATAAGAATTAGCACGTGAGTACCTTCACGACACGTGTATGTGTATATTAATTAAAGTTAACAAATCAATTAATTTATCATTATTTAATCATAATTTATCATGTTCAGCCTTATTATTAGCAATGTTTCAGTCACTATCAAAACAGCTCCTTGATCGGCGGAAATTTAAAACTGACGATATTACATACGAAAACACATTCTACGTTATCTGTTCTTGATGCATATAAATGACCCGAATTTTCTTTGGATAACTTCAGTGTAGGTCGCCGGCATAATTTTTATCGTTCAATGGTGCGTTTTTTTTTTTTTAAGGATTGACCTTCCCTAAAATAACACGAAAAGGGCGTTTGTACCTTCTACATATTCATCACGAAAAATCCAAGTGACAGAAAATATACTGTGCGTAAATAAATCCCAGAGGTCTGCTTTTTAAGATGCTAATCGTATAAGCTTCGATCGCGTTTGTTTTTTTTTTTCTCAATGTTATAACAAGAAATAACAATATGGTAACCGTTGCGCCTTTGTCTCGAAAACAGAACATGCAAATTACCGATAACCAAAAAAGATAACAAGTGTCTATCTCTTCGCCGCGGTTTACTTTCCTAACAGAATAACGTAATAACACGTCTATCCTTTTAGCACAATGCGAGTTTATGCAAGCTTTATCTCTTAGAATGGTTTATCAATAACTACTCTTCTCCGGAACAACGCTTAAGTGGGGAAATGTTGAGACGATATCACACAGCTCGATGTCTGCTAGCGAAGACGATGGCAAAATTTTCGAGTTGCGAAGGAATGAAGTTTTTTTTTGTTAATATTAATACTTGTTTAAATTAATTAATTTTCAATGAATATTTATACTATTTAATTTATACTTATCTGTGAGTAAAAAAAAACGTGAATGTAATAAAATTTATTTATTACGACAAACAAATATACCTATAAAAAATATTTCAAATATATTTAAATTATTAATGTTTTTTGACATTAAATTGTGGTATTAAAAAAGAAAACGATTGCGATGAAAATTTGGACAATTCTTCTTCATTTGTATAAGGTTATTGTTCGTGACGTCCGTTATCAAGGAAATTCCTTGAACTTTTACAGAAAATAATCAACTGCGATGTATGCAGTCTCAACGATAAATAAAATTCTTTCTGACATTTTTCGATGATTGTTAAAAATTGCAGGAACCACCATACCAGCCGAGCGAATTATTCGTATCTATTAATAAACATAAACTTTTCGAAAAATATAAAGTGAGAAGTGTCAAGTATCTTCATTCAACAACTGAATACACAAATAATAATTTACCACCTTAATGAATGAGTGGAAAAATCGAACACTCTTGATGGTGTAAGCTGTAAGCTATAAGGTGTATTCTCATGCAGCCAGTTCTTTCTCAATCTTTCTAGATGTTGACGGAAAACTCAATATGAAGTTTGAACAGGGAAGAAATCCATGATATGAGCTGAGCTTTCTACTTGAAAAGAGAACCAGGCAAAGAAAATTTCGAAAATTCTTTTATGCTATTTTTAAAAATCCAAAGAATTCAGTTTGGATTTCTGAAACAAAGAATACTGTATTAAAAGATCAGATATCATCTACAAGACTACCGCGTTTTCATACAAGAATATTTTACCGAAGAAAGAAAGTTACAGTAAGAAGAAATCTCACGTTCGGTACAAGGGTTTGTAGACATCGTAATTACTCCATTAGAAGTTGTTGAAGAGGAGGCCACAAATGCAGAATATGAAGTGCCGAGAAAACTGTTTTCAAAACAGAACGTGAAAGAGACAAACCGAAGAAGACATTAAGGCGAATTACTTATCCGACATTCCCATTAAATCAGGTCTTGACAAAATGAGTGCCTTTGTGCCGTAGCACTGGAAATTAGGTTTTTTTTTCAAAAATAACTCTTGTCCTCACGTCCTATAGATCGTCACAAAAAAATGGGAATAGCAGCCCCCATAATGATATATTTTAAAAAGTTCGCCATGGTGTACGTCAAGCAGAAAGAAAAAAATGAATATTTTCTAGAAAATTGGAAACCTAAAAGTATAAAAAAGTGGAAATCTCCTCATAAATATTTATATTAAGGATATCTTAATAGTTTCTCGAAAATCCGATTTAAATACAAAATTAAAGTATTTCTGGTGAATTTGAGATTATGGATTTCAAAAGTTGGATCTGGGAAATTAATCGAATTTAAAATAAATATACAGGGTCTTCCTTAAATAAGTACAGATATTTTAACAGGTGATAGCTGACCGTAACCCAAACCCAAATCCGCAAAAAAGGGCGGTCCTATTTTCATTTAAAATTTTCGAAAAATGTCAATTTTTTATGTTGGCATTCGGTTCTGTGTCCATTTCAATATGTGTCGCGTTGAAAATCAACTTCCTTTGGCGGGAATAACATGAAATGTTGTAAAATAACCTTTATTGATGATAATTCGGCGTTACTGTCATATTTTACTCAAAACTTAAAATATGTTTTTCTGATACACCCTTCAACATAGGACCGTCATTTTTGCATATTTGGGGTTGGACTATTATCAGCTATCACCTGTTAAAATATCTGTACTTATTTAAGGAAGACGCTGTATATCAATAAATATCATTTGAAATCGATCTGGGACAGCGGAGGAAAAACCAATGAATTTTATGAGCATCGTTTGAATTAAGCATATTTTTCTGATCAACATCAGCACCACACGGCGTCACAAATATGAATGGCGATGCCAGAAATATTTAAAAATAAGAGACGTACTTATGTATTTATTTCAATGTATCAATGAATATTTTTATTACATTTTTAATCCTGAAAGCTATAGAAAAGAGATAAATATAATTATAGCCGAAAACGCGACACTAATATAAAATATAATAATGACTGAATGCGAAGAGCTAGAACTAAACTAACTACCTCTGTTACTCCGATTAATCCGGCTTTAAAACGATGGTGTCGTTCGTTTAACTCTGCACAGTATTTTATTTTCCACATTAGTACCGTTTATTCATTGAATCCTATGTAGTGCACACTCGATCACAATTTGTTATTCATGCTCAATGTCGATATTTTACGGTTGCCGTGCTTAATAAAACGGTAATTCGTAATCCCTCCGATGTAAATACGACGAGCATGCAAACAATTTAATGTATTTCATTGCATTTTAAATTTAAACCGGTCGACGGCACGCAAATTATGACTACTAAATTCAAAGTGGGCAATATATTAAAGTGCTTTCCCGAGGTAAGTTATTTTTAAATGGATCTGACATAATGTTGTTTAAGGTACGTGAATCTAAATTATTGCGGACCGTACAGGGTTTATGAAATATGGAGCTTTCGTTTTATTGCAGTTCGCGACAATTATTACTCATGTTTATTAATTAGTACGGGTGTTGGGAATCTCGGTGACGCAATTGCGACGGTATTTTACACCAGACGTGCATTATTTTACAACTCATACGGCCACGAATGTAAAAATTACATACAACAATTTAACGTGCCTTGCATTAAAATTAGTTTTATAATGTCGAGGCCGAAAGCTCAGGATAAATTATCTGAAGACGCATTTAGTTTGTTTTAATGAATTCAAAGCAGTTAATTGTAAAGTACATCTCCGTATAGAACGGAAGTTTCCTTTTTGTAAAGAGTAAATTATACTAAAGCGTTCTAATAAAGAAATTCCTCAAGGAAACTTGTAACAGATTAAGAAATAAGAAATAAATTTGTAAACATAAAGATGATTAATCGAAATAGAGTTTTGTTTCATAAAATTAGTAACATAAAACTAGTAACATCTGTAATGATTCAAACAAACAAAGGTTGTCAAAAAATTTAAAATTGCGAGAACAAAAAGATATTTTCAAACACATTTCAATAGTGAAGAGATTATTTCTTCGTGTGTTTAAATAGAGTTTAGCCTTCCTGTCTGTTAATTCTATCTCTACTGATTGACGTACACAAATTACGAATATGGAGAAAGATATGTATAGAATTAAAATGTATAAATTTTAGGAATAATTCGGAGAAAAAAAAATGTAAATATGGTCCGACGTGCCTTCCTGTCTGTTAATTCTATCTATACTGATTGACGTACACAAATTACAAATATGGAGAAAGATATGTATAGATTTAAAATGCATAAATTTTAGTAATAATTCGGAGAAAAAAAATATAAATATCCGACGTGTAATGTGGATAAGAATTTCTTTCCAGTAAATACCTATACAGCCTGTTCACGGGAACATTCTACAATAGCTAACTTTTTTATCTAAGGAGATACAAACTTGGTTAAATGGACAAAGTTTAAGTACCTTGCATTGCGCTTTTCGCGCAATAAATTATAAAACAAAAGAACATCGCGTTGCTAAGATACAAGC
>JAFFZR010016166.1:1857-13679 GCA_018397195.1 Lethrus apterus | reverse complement strand
GTGACCTGTATTAATGTCGTCGTAGCTCTTTTGTTTTTCATTTCTGGGTTATAGTAGTATAAGAAGATTTTGTGCAAAATTTCATTTTCTACCGACTGCTGCATAAATATACAGGGTGTTCCATTTAAAAAAATCTAATTATCTGAGTTGGCTCTGAAATGTGATGCGCAATTGTTTTTTTTTTGTGTGGACCGTTGTAATCAGCGGAAAAATCACTGCATCTTTGCTAATTTAACCGACTCTGTAGCTCCAAAAATAACGAAAATAGCAGTAGTGCGCAGATAACTTTGAACACTCTGTATACATATTTACATAGCTTTACAGGGCTTGAAGATTTTTTTCTAAATTTTTTCTTGTTTGTGGTTTCTGTATCCCATCGACTAACATTCAACGAGCTAAGCCGCTTCTTCCTTCTTCTTTTTCTGTCCCACTCCATCTTTCAGCATCTTTTTCGTTGTCCTACATTTATATAAGCTTATCACGTTATCACATGTCCCAGCCAGCGGATTCGTTGTGATCCATAATTTTCTGGTTGTTTCGTCTTTCAAAGGTTTGGTGTTACCGGTTTGTTTTAAAGACCTTAGCTACATATTTTTATGACCTTTTCTACTTGACAAATTTTATTAACTTACTGGCATTAACATTTCATATTTGATGCTTACTGTGATCTCCAGTTGCGATTTACATATTTCTTCCTTCCGCTTTTGCGTTAAAATCCCCGATACCAGTTTGGAATTGCTTTATGTATGTATGTATGTCTCCAGCTCTTCGCAGAATTTTTGGTTTCTTCATTTTTTCGTGATTTTCCTATATTTCCCCGTAATTATTGCTGCACATTCTATCATAGATTGGAGTAAAGTCTATTATATCCTTTTTTAGGTTTTGGTTGATTAAGAAGCCAGTTCATAATCTTCTATTGATATTGAAATTGCTGTTAAGGGAGATAACTATTTCTTTTATACCATCATGTTTGCTTCATTTCTTTTATTAACTAACACATCCATACCTTTCCATCTCTTGTGTTAAGTGTTTAAAGGTTCCTTCTGCATTAGTACCTTGCAAAGTCCTATTACTTACTTAGCTTATTGTCTCGATTTTGGTACATTTTTATGAAATACATATAATAATAATAATATTTCGTTTATTAATATACTGTTTCTAGGGTGGAAATTATAACACTAACAACAGAAAAATTACTAAACTAAAGCCTGTTTTAAACGTATAAACAAATATCAGTGGAGTAGCGTGGGGGGGGCAAGGGGGGCATCATACCCCGGGCGCTACTCATAAAGGGGCGCAAAATGGTCCGCAAAACAAAAATTTCAAAATCTAGTCTTGTTTTCTCAATTACATTTTTTGTCTCAAATTTAAAGCCTAGCTTGAGCCTATGACTTTATTTATTTTACTTTACTTATTTATTAATTTGCGAGTATATTTTACATATAATATTATATGGTTTTCGAATGGGGGGTATTGTGCCCCAGGAGCGAGTTAAGCTCGCTACGCTACTGACAAATATGTATATAACTTTTGAATTAACATAAAATAATTCCCCTTGTATGAGCGTTTTTGAAAAAAAATAATAATTTTTTATTCATTTTCACATAGAGTTACGTAATCCGTATAATTCATTCGCATGTATATTTATTTGTTCTTCCAGCGCAAGAAAACGAAACACAAGCGCAAGTTATTAAAATGCCAATCACAGATCTTTCTTTCTACCTGCGCGCACAAAACAAATGAACGCTGACGAAACAAAAGCGAAACAATTAAAAAGTGTAAATTATAAACACAGAAAGACAAGCGTGTATAGAAACAAAGAGAGAGAGAGAAAGATAATCCTCGTTCCAGATGAAAAATTATACGGAATGAAAAATAACTCTGTGAAATATCGTTTCTGTTGTTTCTTCTTTTTGAATTATTTCTTTTTGGCAATTATACCTTTCCGAGTTAATAACTTCGCAGTCCGTTATTCATTTGTTAGTGACCTCGCTCCGCCCAAAGACCCAACAGATATGCCAGTGATATGCATTCTTTTTTTGTTAGTTAATTAAACGTTAAATACACAAAATATCAATGACAATTAGGGTGCGTCTTCAACTGTTCAAAATTTGAATAAAATCGATAAAATTTATTGTTCAATTGTTGACGAAACTCAAAATCGAGTTTGCAATTATTATTAAAAGCTCCTTGTGTAACTAGTAGATTTTTGCAGATATTGTCCTTTTGGAAAAAAGGACATACAATGTTTGTAATGTTTCTTCAGTACTTTCTTAAATACACTAAAAAATTAAAATTTAAAAATAAATTATTGATTAGCAATGAAACTGATTTTCTACCCAACAGCTTGAACAATGTAGTCGTGGCCATCAGAGTCCGATAAAAATTATTAACTTTTGTAATGGAAAGCAAATTGTCAAAACTTGTGAAAAAAAAACTAAAACAATATTATCATTTCTTATCGTGCTGTAAAACCATTTTGAACTTAAATAGCGCTGCACTATAAAACTGTCTTGTCTGTTGGAATTAAAAAATATTTAATTGTTATATGCTGCTACCGAACTATTAATTTTTCTTGTTCTTTTAAACTAATTATGTTATTTAGTTTATGCGAACATATTAAACAGAGCGTCAAAATTTCTAGCATTAACAATTTAGTTTATTCACAAAATTCTCACATTTTGCAAAAATTCTTGCAACGACCATGTACTTGAAATTTTTAATTTAATTAACCTCGTTTTATGCTAACCTAAAAATATATATTTTTTGTTTCTAGATATCTAACCACATCGTAACCTAAACAATGTAATCCAATCAAGTCAAACCCAACAATTTGTTTAGAAATATATCTCGAAGGAAATGCTTTTAATTGGGTTGGGATAAGTTGATTGGTTTTATTATTGCATCTAATCTTTGACTTAATTTACGTAGCTAATTTTCAAATCTTTACTGATATTTCAAAGAAGGTTAATAAGCAGAGAAGGTGCGAAAAAATCCAGAAAGAAAAACACAACAAGAAGAAATTTGTGTGAATGTTACGAAGTCAAAATATTCGTACGACAGTGAAGTGTAACAGCGAGATTTATCTGTGAACATGGGAAGAGGGTAACATGGGAAAATGTACAGAGGTTGTGGTTTCTGCGAAAAGGGAATTTATTAGTGGGAACACTGAATGATGGATTTTGATAGATCAAAGAAGAGATAGGAAGAGGGAAAGATCTGGAACTATTGAAAGCAGTAAAGGAAAAATTGAAACGGAGGAAGACAAATTAAGGGAGCAAACAAAATGTAAATGTAATTATCAATATATAATGTACTCCTACATAGGAGAGAAAGGAAAGACTAGTAAAGAGAGTATATGCAGTTGTCTTGAAAATAAAATAAAATATCAGCTTTCAAAAGTTATTTATTCTGTTTAAATGTCACTTCTGGGTTGACTTTGCAATAATTTTATTTCAAATGCCTAAATTAATGGAAATTATTTCCGAAATTATTATAAATGCTGCAAAATGAGGTTTGGTTTAAAAATGCCCAAGTAACCAAGTGTAATAAAAGTTAAAAGTTGAAATCATCATTGGCATATGGTTGGGTTGGAAACGAAAACTGCATAAGAAAATAAAAAAATACATAAATCAATTTACATTTTTAATCAAGTACGAAGAAATAATGCGTAAACAGGTTGGTTGTATGTACAGAATACACGTAATTAAATTAAAATAACGGCAACATTATATGTTGAAATCATGTCGAGCATTCGTTGTAAATTATTTTTATCCAAAATTTATTGAAAATATTTCGTCAGATTATCTGATTAGTCAGTCAATTATTAGTACAATTTTTTGATCACATGACTAGAACTTTTTCCAACGTGTATTTTCAAAAAATTTTATTTCAAATGTGTAGGTAACAAAACTTTCGCAAGTAGGTTGGACGCTTGCATGGTACGAATAAAACCAGCAAAATAAGCATATTCTAATGTAAATTAAATGATGAGAAGACTAGATGTTGTTAAAATTTACGGGACTGTTAAAGCTTATGGGAGTTGATCAAGTTTATTGCCAAGAATGCATTCGAATTAAATATTTTCATATCAAATTCGTAAACAGTTGGTTAAAAAAAATTAAAACCCTTTTAATAAAAACAACATTTATGAATTTACTACAATGTTACTTGGTTATTTTATTTATAGATATTTTTCTATCTGGATAACATCACTTCAAATCGTATTCGGTCATCAAGCCCGAAATGTTGGAAACCGCTGGTCTCGTACTTAATTTCTGTTGCAAGACGTTGAAAACACATGTTCGAAGTTCTCTCGAAATATTACCGCTCGCTAACTGTGTGTATATGCAAAACTTCAAAACGTTTCAGAGGGCACATTTACCAAATGTCAATCAAACCGGCATTCAGATAGCTCGATGCGGATCGCGTGTTGACCGTATCGGTTCTATTTCGATAGACCGTAGGGCCCAAAATCGCGCAATTCGGCATTAAACACGCGAACGCACTCGCACGCAACTTGCATAAGTTAACAAACGTAGAATAAGTGGATTCGGCCACTACAAAACGTACTCGAATTACTCTTACTCTCTTCCATTTAATGTGATTAATCACGTTATTAGCTACTTGATAAGATAAGAAAAATCGTTGTTTCTGAAAAAAAAAAGAAAGAAAACGGATTTTTTGATTTGTGTTGAGAAAAAAATGCAAAGCTAATGAAAAGAAATAAAAATTGTAAAAGATAGTAGAGAGAATTTAACTTCTTCTTCTTCTCGAATCCTTATATTTTTTCAGGTATCGGACAGGGTGTCCGGTTCCGTTTTCTTTCAATGCCATTCCCTTCGTTGTCCCTATTTTTTGAATTTGGTCCATCCATCTTATTCGTTTTTTACTTGAGTTTCTTGCATCCATTATTTTTTTTTTGTGTTTCTAATAATATTATTTTTTTTGTAATTCTATTTGTCTTCATTCTAGTTATATACCCAATCCAGTTCAATTGTTTCTTAAAGAATGTAACGCCCTGAAAAAGACGCCTTTACTAACGGACGAAATCTTGACTTAAAATCCTACAATTTTTGTTGCAAAATCAGTTTCCTTTTTCTTGACTTTTGAAACAATCAATAAATGGTTTCATCGGTGAGAGCTAAGAAAATAAATGAATAATATAAGCAAATAAAAAAATTAAAATGTTGATGCGACGTTTTTTGAAAACTTTTAATTTTCGTGTTTTGAACAACAATTCGATCCAACAAGTTTCTTTCAGTAAAAAATAAACAATAATTAAAAGTGTGTTGATTTATACGTCATTTGTGTATTGGTAAGGAATTCGTCGAATAAATTGCTTTAGCTAGGAGCCTCTTCTCGAAGTAAATGAAACATACAAAATATGCAGTTAAAAATACGAAAAGTATAGATTAAATCTAAACTAATGATGATCCAGAAATGACACGGTATAATTAAACAGAAGACAAATGTATTCGAAAAGTAATAAACATCTTCTTCTGGTACCGCATAATAAATTACGACCGTTCGCATCGCGGAGCATTTTTGGTTTTCTAAAAGAGACGACACAGTTTCGTGCCTTTCTTTTTTAATTAATTAACCGCGGCTCAAAAAACAAATGAGTTTTAAGATTTCTTCTCGTCGTGCGCGCATGCTACTCATAATTAATAACATTTTCACCCTATAGAGGGTTGAACGATACACCCGACGTCCTTTATCACTCTCTCTCTCTCCCTCTTTCTCTTTCCTTTCGCATTTTTAATACTCAATCCTTTAGTTTGTCGAACAAAGTTTGTATGGTCGTGATTTATTGGGACTGCGATGGTGAAAAATTCTCAGGTCCGCTTTAAATGGCGATTATAATACGATACAGACCTCTCATTAATAATCTCGGACGCGGGTTTTACTAGAAACGCAATTAAAACAAAGTATAAATCCTTAATTCTTGTTTCTCTTGGTGGGATTATTGTTTTATGTGTTTATTCTTCTTCCGTCAAGGAGAAATCAATACTTTGAAAATTAATTTTATCTGGGAAAACGTTGAATATCGTAAGAAATATCAATTTAAGATAAAATTAAATTAACATTTATTTCCATATTCGCTATAAATTTACAAAATAAATTAATACATCGTCGATTTTTAAAACCGTCGAGATCGATACGGTAACGTTCACGTATATTTTTCTAACGGTTGGACGCCCGAGGCCACGAAAGGAGCGCGATCATTATCAAATTATTCATTTTCCGATAAACACAAAGTAAAATCGAAAGAAACAATAACATTCGCGATCGGTATTCTTTACGGTTCATCATTAAAACAGCCGCGGGTTGAACTGTATACGTCGTTGCAAATTATACAAATTACAAAAATTACAGTGGTCCGAACGACCAATCAAAGCCACTTATTTCCATTTCAGAAATGCATAGATATGCAAAATGGCGAATCGAATTCGAAATTTCTTAATAGCTTGGATTTACGACGGACCGAATGTACGAAATTTGACTGTCACGAATTCACATATCGTAATTAAGCGTGAATTTAAGTAATAAACGCAAAGTTATACGACTGTGTTTTGTTTTTAGTGTGAAAAATTAAGATTTTTTTGGAAATTATAACAAAAAAATTGAAAGCTAAAACATTATAAAAAATATGTATCAAAATATATTTCAATCAAAGCCTCTTTATTCAACAAAGAATTTCAGATTCAAATGACAAAAATTAAAATTTGAATTTTGATTTATTTTTGAATTATTTTTGAAATCCATTTCAACTTAAGGAAATTATTCTCACAGTCATTTTTTTTACAAAAAGGGTCGTATTTTAAAATTTATTTCAATGTTTTATTTTTTATGCCATTTTTCCTTAATTCATTTCTTTCTTTTACCTTTTTCTTGATTTCTTTGTTTTCTGTTGTCTATCCAATCTTTTCTAATGGTATAAATTTGTAATTCTTTTTGCATTTTTTAATTATTATTTTTGACTACCTTTCCCCACCTTATCTAACCTTAATTTAACATGTGATTTCATCCAAGACATAAATTGTTCCTTTTTCTGCCACCTATCTAATCTTTATGTAATTTATTGCTATCTTGAATACATTCACCTCGTACATTTACTTGTCTGTATCATATAGGGATGGTGTCCTAACCAATTTCAAATTAACTTTCTCTCCAAGATCCTTCAATCTATATTTTTTCTCTTCATAATTCATTCATTTATTTCAACACATAGAAAATGAAAATCATATAGGTTTTTAGGTTTCTATTAATTTGTAGCTTTCTATGTAAGAAAGCAACTCCTACTGCAATATTGGTATTTTTCCCAAGTCAGTTTTACAATCCTGTACGGAAAACTACATGCAAATTAAATGGTTTGAAGATAGCCTGCGTAACGTAAATGTAATTTCTGGTCGTTTAACGGTAGAACATAACGAACAAACGAATATGAATAATATCAGTGCGGTCATCCAGCAGTTAAATGTCAACTGTACGCGGTTTGCGGCGATCCTACACCGGCAGGGCAGTTAGTAAATTAACGGGAGCGTGGGACGGGCTCGGGCAAAACAATCCGTATCCAGAGGGACATAGAGACACAAACAAGGCCCGAACGTATTTGCTCTAGAACGTGGAGCAGCAACGTCCACTGCAAACCGATGCAGTTAATTGCATGCCATGACTATGGCACAGTAAATATACCTTCGGTTTACAAATTGTATTGTAAGTATTGGTGCATTGTAGTGGCCATATAAACATGAACCCTGCCTTTCAATTAGTAGCTTGTTTATACTGAAATAATTTAATTATATGTTCCCTTCTAACTCATATGTATATGTGCAACAATTTGCGTTTTGTTCGTTTTCAAATGATTTTCATTCAAGTTAAACAAATTAAAACAAAAAATTATTAAACAAACCTAACAATAAAAATAAAGAATTTTTATACAGTGAGGACATAAAGTAAGGCATATTTAATAAATAAGCGAAGTCAACCGGTTTTTTAAAAAACGATGAAACAGGTCGATTTTATTTTTTAAAAATACACATTAATATGTGTGACTCACCTTCCGAGTTTCATTTGTTTTGTAGTTATGACGTCATCACAAAAAAATTTAAATGACGACATACATTTTTTTTAGTGAAACCTGATAGCCATTTTTCTACCCTTTATGGCCGTGCAAAAAATCATAAGGTTGCATAAAAAGAAAAATCGAGCTGAACATTATTACTACTATTATTATCACGTTATCTTGATTATTCAATACGCTACAAAGGTTTTAAGATAAAAACAAAAGGTACTTCAACAAGAAAGTTACGTACCGTTCATGAACTGAATTATTTGTTATCTAGGAATATTATCCTAGATAACAAATAATTCAGTTCAACATTAAATTTTCAGATCGATTTTTCTCAGAATTTTTTTAGTTCAACCTTATGATTTTTTTGCGCGATCATAAAGGGTAGAAAAATAACTATCGGATTCCACTAAAATAAATGTATGTTGTCATTTAAATTTTTTTGTGATGACGTCATAACTACAAAACAAATGAAAGTCGGAAGGTGATTCGTACGTATTAATGTGTATTTTTAAAATCTAAAATCGACCTCTTTCAGCGCTTTTGAAAAAACCGGTTGAGTTCGCTTTTTTTAAAATATTCCTTACTGTATGTCCTCACTGTATAACAACGACATCAAAAATAAAAGTAATATTTAAATTTTAAACTTAAATCGTATATGATTCCTTAATGAATGTTAAATCTTGCATATGTGTCTTCGACAATGTTGTTTGTGGAGGAAATATTTCGAAATATAAATTTTTATATTTATTATATTATTATTTAATGTAATAAACTTGTAATAACTTGTAATAAACAGATTAAACATTCACCAAATTATTATAAAACAATAAACAAATAAAAAAATTATTATTTTGTCCTAATGTATTTGCTGTATTCAAAAAATAATTGCTATAGTTTAAAAAAATGAACAAAAATATGAAAAATATTTCTTAAATATTGGCTTCCATTAACAAGTTTTTCCTAAAATCTAACATGATTCATCTTCAGGAAGTCGCCTTTAATGACGGACGAAACGTTGGATAAAAATCATTAAATTTCTGATGAGTAAGCAATTTTCCAGTTTTCCTCTCTACTAAAATTATAAACAAAATAATAATTCTTTTTTTTATGTTGTAATATTTTGGATTGGCAGTGGTGTAATTTAAAAGTTTATTTGTTTTTCTGCTGTTTTTTTATTCTTTCCTTTCAACAAAGGTCCTTAAATGTTATCCTGAAAATTACCATAGAATCAAAAATAAAAACGAAGCTATTCAATCAGGCAAGGCACGGCAAGGCACGCACGATGTAGTATCGAATCACGTATTTTTAAATATTTTTTTCTGTAATAAAAGAAAAAAAAAGGAAAAAATAAGAAAACAGCAAACTAACCAAACAAAAATTTTAAAAAAATAATACTAACTTGGCAAAGAAAACCAAAACACAAAAAATTACTTGAAATTGCCCTTTTTCTTGGGTTACATTAAAAATATGAAGATAATAATAATAATAATATGAAGCAATAAACTATTTCAACGCTAAGAGCTGAAAAAATAAATAAATAATCCCCCCCTCCTAAAATACAGGCTGGACCACTTAAGCGTATTTCCTCGATAACTCCATTACTGTTAGAGATACGAAAAAATGTTCAATATAAAAGTTATTTGGATTTGTAAGTTGCACATTTTAAAAATATTTTCAAGGTTGGCGGACTTTCGGTTATATAGAAAATGCATACGAACTTCGTTATTTTAAATGGAACATCCTGTATATTATTGCATTTTTTAATTTCCCGTCAAATTTAAAGGTCACTTCATTAACCATATATTGTATGTAAGTTGTACCGTTTCGGCGTTATTTTACTTTTTTTTTTTTGAAAAATGGTTTTTGCGGTGCTTTCAAAAATTGTTGATATCTACGCAGAGGAACAAAATAAACAGTTGCGGCTTTGACTATTGTATTAAGCATGGAGAACTCTCCTTTTGGCTACAAATTTAAATTTTTAAGATACACACAAGTCGTGATATGATTTTTCAAATTTAGAGATCTTCAAACATAGATAACTTGATTTTTTTAAATTGCATGGTGTAGTAATGTTTACATCATCAGACGCAAAATTTGATCCTCTTTCGATTTTATTAAGGTATATTTTGGTCTATTACCGACAGTTTTTGAGATATTCGCGATTTTCCTATTTAAAAAAAAAAAGGTAAGAAAAATTTGTTATAAAAGAAATTTTTAATTAGTAAACCACAAATTCACAATAATTATTCACAGCCTCCCCCCCCCGTTTTGTTGAAGTCACATTCGAACACGCTTCTTTAAAGCATGATCAATACTGGTTAAGTATTTGGGGCGTAATATCTCTGAACGCTAGCGTAATTCTCTTTCGCATATCTTCAACAGTAGTGGAGGGAGTGCGATACATTTTATTTTTAATAAATCCCCATAGGAAAAAATCAAGTTTTGTTACATCTGGAGACTTAGCTGGCCAAGCTATAGGGCCTCCTCGGCCAAAGCCATCTATTTGTAAATGTGTCATTTACGTACCTCTCTAGCATTATGTTGAATAATAGCCAGAGGCATGTTCTCCAACAAATCATCATGTTCGTTCGCAAAAATTCTAAAAATATTTGACCAAGTTGGATGACCGTAGAAAAAGAAAGGATCTATAATGTAGTTGACCAAAATGCCTGCCCATTACGTTCAAAGGCCATCGATATTGGTTATCCGTCGAGACAAAGCTTGCTTGAAAATACGATATTAATACTGAAATTGTTAGACGAGTGCCAATTGCTTAACAAAAAATAGAAAAATAGAAATATCTCAAAAAGTATCGGAAATAGACCAAGATATACCTTAATAAAATCGAAAGTGGGTCCAATTTTGCGTCTGATGATTTAAACATTAGTACACCATACCATTTAAAAAAATCAACTTATCTATGTTTGAAGATCTCTAAATTTGAAAATTCATATCACGACTTGTGTGAATCTTAAAAATTTTAATTTGTAGCCAAAAGAAGAGTTTTTCATGCTTAATACAATGGTCAACCGCAACTGTCTATTTTCTTTCGCTGCGTAGATATCAACAATTTTTGAAAGCACCGCAAATGTAATTTTTCAAAAAAAAGGCAAATAACACCGAAACGGTACAACTCACATACAATATATGGTTAATGAAGTGACCTTTAAATTTGACGGGAAATTAAAAAATTCAATAATATACAGGCTGTTCCGTTTAAAATAAGTTCTTATGCATTTCCTATATAACCGGAAGTCCGCCCACCTTGAAAATATTTTTAAAATGTGCAACTTATAAATCCAAATAACTTTTATATTGAACATTTTTTCGTGTCTCTAACAGCCCAACCTGTATACTTGCACACTTTTACTCCGGAAAGGTGCCGCTTTACAAACAACAAGTTCTTTTAAATTGCATTTCAAATGGAAAATATGATGTTTATGATTTAAAAAATTAAGTACCAATATTAATATTAAAAATGGTTTCTTAGACATTATGTAGTGAAACATGGCAATAATTATTTGTTTATTCATAATATTAAAGATAACGCTAAGATATAATGTTATGATTCGTTCAATTGTTTTGAAGTTAAATTTCCAAAATTACAGTAACTATGATGATTCTCTGAAATGTGCGACATCTCTATCGCATTTATCCTAATTACAATTGTTTTGGTTTAAATAAAGTCATATTATCATTATTATTATTAAGTCATAAATTGGTAGGGCTTGTTTCATTCTAGAAC
>JAFFZR010016165.1:0-13893 GCA_018397195.1 Lethrus apterus | reverse complement strand
TGACCTGTATTAATGTCGTCGTAGCTCTTTTGTTTTTCATTTCTGGGTTATAGTAGTATAAGAAGATTTTGTGCAAAATTTCATTTTCTACCGACTGCTACATAAATATACAGGGTGTTCCATTTAAAAAAATCTAATTATCTGAGTTGGTTCTGAAATGTGATGCGCAATTGTTTTTTTTTTGTGTGAAGCATTGTAATCAGCGGAAAAATCACTGTATCTTTGCTAATTTAACCGACTCTGTAGCTCCAAAAATAACGAAGATAGCAATAGTGCGCAAATAACTTTGAACACGCTGTATATTCTTTTTAAATACTCCCAACAAATGGGTTTTGATTTATATTGACAAATCGAGTAAATGTTAACAAAATCAAAACCAACCCAACTGAAATAAACCCTATCCAACACAAAAAAAATTAACAAAATCGAACCTAACCCAACTAAAACAAACCCTATCCAACACAACAAAAAATTATCTGAATCTAACACAACTAATCGTATTGAAGACAAATAAACGTATTCAAGCAAATACAATCCATTCGAACCCAACTCATCAATATTAGATTAAAATGATTTGTGAGTTGGATGAACAAAGCGGTTAGGTTAGGTGTATACTGTATACTCAAAGAAACTAAGTAATTTGTACTACAAAAGAAACTGAAGAGTAATTTGTACTACAAGAAAGAAACTGAAGAATAATATGTACTTCATCAACAACTGTAAAAATCAAACTATTTTTTTGGATTCTTTTGTTTATTTCATTCATCTTTCTATTAAAGGCTTTAAGCCCGATTTTCATGACTTTTTTCTTATGTAACCTATTTAAAATTTTATACCGTTGAATCCTAACGAATTAAAAAAACGTTTTTTATTGCATATCTAAAAATATAAAATTTTAACATGAAAATATTAACAAATAGACAAAAACTGTGGAACATTGGCTATTGTGTGGAGACGATATTTGAGAGGGGGGGTTAAAGTATGGAATTACAAAGAGCGTCGTGAAAGAGACGGCACCAATCTTTCCAGGTGTGTATGCCGAGTTAAATAAACGATGTGCTCCGCGATTCATTGGTTCGAGCTTCCTGACAAGAGAAAATTCTTTCCCATGCTTACCAGATATACATACAAATACACGCACGATCGTACATCACGGCTGAAATAATGCTTGTCACTTTTGCTAAAAGATTTTCGTATTTAAACATTGCTTCCAAACCGTTCATTTGATTCAACATAGTTTTCTTTCAAATTTACAAATTATTTATTAATAACAAACTTGGTTACTTTCTAAGGGACCGTTGGATTCGAAATGGAAATTTAGAATTAACCTGCATAGTTTTCAATTTGTCCTGAAAATTTGATTTGCACGTAAATTTAAAGATAAAAAAAATCATTTAAAAATAGAAGAATAAATTCCGATACGGGTACGTTATGACATCATGAATAAAGGTCCCCGAAAAGATTCACTTGATGCTATAAAATAGATAATGAATTCCGGACGCGATGCGATTTCCTGTTGCATCTGTCTGAGCCTTGCACATCCGGATTAGGTCATGTGTTTGTTTACCTTGCCACCAATCTCCTCTCTACCCGCTCTTCGACTACCGATATCCACAATAATACCTTCAAATTTATATGCAAATTTGACCTATCTGACGGGATTAACATTTTGACGGTGGACTTAAATCAGGTCTTAAAGTCGTTCCGTCGCGAGATGTCACTTAGCGTGACGTGCTTTTGAATTAATTTCAAACGTTGGAAATCAGGATTTACGATTTTTCCTTATAAAGATTACAAAAACATGTAAACTTAAATTTCTTGATAAATTTATATTTAATATTTTAAAACCGAACGTGGAGTAACAATTTCAAATTAAATATTGAGACTGATATAAATAATTTTCTCAACGCGTTATTTACGTTTTATTCGTTGCACGTGAGCTTGCACGTGGACACCCAAACATGCGCCGGTACATACACAAAAAGTGCACATTATCATATTTCCAAAAGGGTTAAACCGATGACCGTCGCTGACCGATGCCACCGTGGTTGAGGCAGGTCGCGCAAGCGGTCAGTTTTGTGGCAGGTCGGGGGTCAGGTGCGTTTTGGCAGGTCGACGTCGTCGGGAGCGTAGATCCCGAAACCGGACGCGGGGCACCTGTTTCGACGTTTCCGGTCTGCGTCATTCGGCACATCTTCGAATCGACGCGAAACTCGAGGGGATGACAACTCTTTTTCTTCCCACGGTGAGGTGGAGGGATGATGACTTCTTGTGGGGTAGAATCTGCCGTTTTCGGAGATATTGCGAGTCACGCCCTGGGCAGATGTTCCCTTGTTTGCTCGACGCGAAACAATTGCTTTTCTTCTACTTTTCGAGTACGGAAGGAATTGTTTCTTCGTGTCAATTTTATGATGTTTATACAGGATTTGTGTTTAATGTATGGTTTTAATAATATTTTTTAAATTTTAACATTTAGTTTTTTTTAGACTTTTTGCCCCCCTTGTTGTTCTCTCGATTAATGCATAAAATTTATAAAAAATTTCATTGTTTAAAATTCTCTTCAAATATCAAAAGATCGCGACAAGTTTCGGCTGTTTAGCCATTTTTAAGCAAATTTTATTATTTTTAACATTTTTTAACGAGTTAAATTATCCAATATAATTTGTAATGTTTTGAAGACGTGGAATAGTTTTACAAATTCCTGGATTTTTTCCTTTAATTCAATTAGTTTATAAAAATCTAAGAAAATAGAAGGCCAAATTAATTATTTTTCATAGTTTTCTCTGTCTAATTTTGATTAAAAAAAAATGCCTTTCTGTAAAATCTATATTTGTTAATTGTGAAATCATATGAATTTGAACGTACCATTTGAATTTTTCGCCCTTTACCCATGGCGTCAATTATCCTGTGGTTTTGTAATTTTTCTTGTTTTTTTTTATGCGAACTTATTTCGGGAGAAAAATTAAATATCCAAAGTTGAAAATTAAAGGCACGTATAATAAAAAAGGAAACGAATAACTAAAATTACGAAATTGAAAAACAAACAAAAAAAAATGAAAAATATTTGCAACTGAAACCAAACATCTTCAACATGAAAAACTAGTAAAGTGTTAGCGAAGGTAAAAAAATAATAATAAAATAATTAGTGGACAGCGGACGACCTCCAAATTACAATTTCTCTTAAAACTTTGAGAAAATAAGCAAGAAAAAATTAAGTCAAAAACTATTAAATGGGTGATTTTTTTTAATTTTCTGCATAAAATATTAACAACTACGTAAAATTAAATTAAAAATGGGTTGGTGTATTAAATAAACGCCTTTTTAATTTTTTCCAAAAATTTTAGGTAAGTTTACATACATAAATTTTCGTTGATTTTAGACCTTCAGATTATTCAAAAATCAATCTCTTATAACTGGGTTTCGTTATGTTGTCAACCAACGTGATTTTTTTTTTCATCCAATTCAATCCAACCTAATGGATAATTAGGTTGGATTTCGTTAAATATGTGACTAAATATCTTTGAGTAACTTTTGGATTCAAAAACATGTTGCTTTATTCCAAACAGTCTCATTCAATCCAACCGCAGTCTAACATAACTAGATTATTTGTATGGGGTTGGATTACAATTAGTTTGTAATATTTAATAATCCAAAACTAAAACCATTGATTTTACAAAAAAAAAATGCAAAACAATCGGTGTTAACTTTCTGCGAATGTATCCAATCGAACCTAAATGCTATTAGGTTGACAGTTGACCAAGTTTATTCAATTTTGATTATTTTTTTTTTTTTTTGATTTCTTTTCTAATGAATATTTTACAGCAAATTGTACTTCTACATCCAATCAACCAATTGTATATTTGATCAACATTTTTTTTTGATTTTTTGATTAAAAACGAACAGTTACTATTGTAGTAACTTTAATAGTGTTCAATTTTCAGATCATCTATTTGATCCAATCCAAGCCAAGCAAGCTTTCCTTTTTCAAGCCATCATCTAAAAAAAATGAAAACTATTACAATTCTCGTAAGAAGTTGTTGATTCAACACAATGTTTAAACACTTAAAAATTAATCCTTGATGCTTTAATCTGTACTCCATGTGACAATTGTACCAAATTTAAACCCAAATTCGTTTCCGCATTTTTTGAGGATTTCTACTTGTCTACGTTACGTTGTTTTTTGGAAAATACATTTTCCAAGTTGTTGTTGCGATAGCGTCCAACTAACGTGATTTCAGCTAAGAATCCAAGTTAGTCCTATTAATATTTACATTGATTTTGATCAAATATTGACTGGATTAATTTTGGTTATACATAATTTAATTTCCAAGCCAAGTCTCTTTTAATTACGTTCATTGTTGATTTTTCAAATCGAAAAATTTAATTTCCTCCATTGTGCGTACCACAAAAAGTCTGAATGCGGAGGCTTAAGCATCTCCGTCTCGTTATTTTCTTTTCGTTTATCTTACGTGTATACACAGTCGAACTATTAACAACAATAAGTGCACGACCAACTGCAGGGACGCACCTGGAAGCCCGCTCCAATTCAATGCGTCCGTTCGTACGCGGTGTTGACAATGCCGCTTGCGGGAGGGCGCACATTCCGTCTTCGTCTGCGATTCCGTTTCAATCGAAACGAATCATTCGCCGTCCTCGTCGTTTCTTCTCGACGGGGATAATACGTCCTGATTTGTGTCCTCCGATGACGCTATTGTGTTCACTTGTTTACGGCCGCCTTCGCGATGCTCGTTGGAATTGTTGGGCTATTCAACTTATTTTTTGGTCGGCGACGTTCGAAATTAATCCACTTGCGCATCAGTTATTAATTGGATTCAATTAATTTTAATGTAAAAAAAATGGTTTCTAATTCAAAACCTAAATGTTGAGAGAAACGGGGGAGAAACTTTTCAAAAACAAATTGTAAAAAATTGATTTTTCGGAAAAATTTAATATTCCACTACCATCAGAAAGTTTCTTTATTTCGGGTTTTCAAATTGTTGCCAATTATAATCATGAACAAAATTTAGGTTTAATTTTTCAACTTTACTCTTTTTAATCTTGAAGAATTTAACCCTTTTTATAAAATTTTCCAATCATTAGAACAGAGTTTGATTTCATTGCATTTCGTATGCTTTACTGCGTCAAGAATTTTTTCTCCATAAGTATATATTTTTTAAACTGAACAATAAAATAAAAAACATTGAAGATTTTTTCAGTTTCTTCGAAACCCATCTAAAATTTCAGTAAGAAAACAATTAAACCCAAATTCGAAAATGGATCCAACCTAATCT
Source organism: Lethrus apterus (assembly GCA_018397195.1). Taxonomy (NCBI): domain Eukaryota; kingdom Metazoa; phylum Arthropoda; class Insecta; order Coleoptera; family Geotrupidae; genus Lethrus; species Lethrus apterus. Next base: position 8,602 of record JAFFZR010016165.1, on the reverse strand, counting down.
TGGATTGGGTTTATTGGATTTTTACTTGCAAGTTGAATAAACCCAATCCAACATTTGGTCGAAATAACAGAAAGTTGATCCTTGACTTATAAGTAATGGTCAGGGTTGCCAGATCTTGAAAGCAAAATTACTGGACAACAGAAATTGATTGCCTTTGTCAGTAAAAAAAAGTCTTTTGAAGTTATTAATTTTTTGTTTAAAAATATATCCCCCCGCTGAATATTTATTTGACTGAAAAAGAACAAAAAATTAGTATCACCCATAGAGACGACAAAAAATAAAATTGTGTTAAACACAAAAAAATATAAAAAAAACTACACCGACTTTTGGCACGTTTTATATTTTTTGTTGATTTTTTTGAACCTCTAGTTTCATTTTCATTAATCTCGGAGTTCGACTTTGCCATGCTGCCTCAACCTACCTACGTTATCAACTAACAGTTCCGCTAAGAATCAAAATAAAAATCAAAAAAATGATATTGGTAGAAATCGGGATAAATGCAATGGAATGGAATATTTTAAGGGACGCATGGCGAAAAATACCCAACTAAACTTGCCAAACCCAACTATTAATTTTAGGAATCGACCAAACCAAATAAATGTTTGGTTCACTTTACTTTTACTTGCAACTTGAAGTCAACCTAATCCAAAATTCAAAAATTCGTCTGAACCCAACTGTCAGATTTTACTTGTAAGTAGAAAATAAGTTAACTTACCAAACTCAACTAAGCGTATAGGAATAAAAGAATAAAAGAGTTAAACCCAACTATAAAAATCATTATAATCGAAAAAATTGGGTCGAATATTAGAAATCAGAAAATATGTCTTGTAATAAAGCCATATTAATTCTATATCCACCTGTATCATTTTTCATTTAGTTATAATTTATTATTATTATTTTTTTTTTTTTTTTAACCGTGTCAATATATATTTTTATTTTATTCTTTTTCTTTAAATGGTAATCAAAATTAATAAATTGTCTGAAAAGAATTTATAAATAGAAGATGATTTTCTTTTGTTTTTATCGGAACGCCGAATTAATTTTTTCTCTGATCCAAACTTTAAACAATTTTTGACCCAATAAGGACGTTCCCTATTTAGTTCACAAAAATGTTGACCTATGTAGTTTAGTTTGTAAAATTTTCTACGCTTGTTATGATCCTGAAATAAACAAAAGTACGATAATCTCATCAGTACTTACATTTTTTTATAGAAATTTTAATTAATAAGAAATTTTTTTTTTTTCAAATAACTTGTTTCATATTATTTCCCAAAACGCTGTGCCACCTTCGTATTAAAAACGAAAAACAATTACCGTCGAAATTCGTCGAATCGGACGTCTAACGTAAATTTCCAAAAACGTAAGAAAACTGCACTCGCACTCTGCGTACAAGTCCATCTGATTAGTTACAAGTCGTTATCTCCCCACGGGGGGTTGGTAACACCGTTCGAACGTCACGTGAAATGCTTCAACTCACCCTGGACATTCGGGTCGACCAGTCCGTCCCTCGGAGCTTTTCTTTTGTGAAAAGACGCTTCGATCGATCCGAACGGACAGGCCGACGTCGCGAACGCAGCTTGACGTCCCTAAGCTGCATTTTGAGGAAACTATTGTGCCTGTCAAATTCTGAAATATTGCGGAATATGCAGTTTCTCTTTGTGAATTTTCCCTTTGTTCTTCGATTGGTTTGTGCGAAGTTATTTATGCGACATGCGTTTCGTTGTGTCCGATTCCATTATGCCGGTAATTATTTTAAGATTCTCGAGGGAAAATTTTTCTTCGATACTTGAATTGCACTTACAATGTTTGGATGACTTTCACAATAAGATTTTGAATATAAAATATACTGCTTGATTCGAAAAAATGAAGAAGCATATTTTTCTAAACGCTTTACAATGAAGTATATATTTTTTTTTATTCAAAGCAACCGAGACAGTTTTAGTCTACAGGGCGTTCATGCATACATTATTGAAATGATTACTTTAAATTTTATTATCTATCATATATAAATATTTTTCTTAAAGATTCGAAAAAAAAACAACACTTGTTAAACAAAACTGGAACGCAATCACTTGATAAACTAGAATTTGTTGAACCTGCGCGAAAGGGAGGGCGTTGATCGAGCGCATTGTGTTGCTACCGGAAACGCATTCATTTGGCACCTTTTCAAACTAGTACACTTGTTTCGTATTGAATTACACTTCCGTTCGTCGTCCATGCACGTTTCCAAAACGTTCCAGAATGCATTTCTCAATTTTTTTTTTTTTTTGAAAAGATAAATGCATCAATCAATTATATTTCTCTTTTATTGAGTCGAGCTTTTTCACGATTTAAGAAAAACACGATTTATTATCAAAATACCGTCAATAAACGTCCGAAAATCGGCAAAAGATAAACAGACTAAAACATCATTACGTTTACATCCCCACAGTTGATTTAAGTGGACGGTCTCTTTGATCTTGCACCCGGAGCTTCAGTTGCCTCGGTACCGTTTCTCGATTACGTTACGATGCCATAAAACGAATGCGAGTAAAGACAAAGCCGATTTTTTGTAATCGTTTACGACGATTTCATTCAATGAGCGGATTATCGTAGAAATTTTCTAAAAATATCGTGGAATTGTGATTTTGTCCCAAAACGCTAATATTTTCAAATTACTTCAACAGTTAAACTGATTTCTTTGTCGATGGGGGGCGTTTTATTGCGTTATTGATCTTACGGGGATTTCCACATTTCAAGGAAATTTCTTAAGTTATGACCGCTGTAGAATATTTAAAGCGATTAGAGATTACTTTTTTTTAAGAAATACTATTTTTTATAAATTGCATATTCGCAAATTACAAATTATTGGTTTTCTTTTTTTATTACAAACACAAGTAGTTAATGTTGTCATTGTATATCTAAAGTATTTTTTAGGTGAATCAGACCTCATAGATATAGATGGCAGGACATGGCATGAATATAAATAAATCGTAGACGTTTCATCCACAATTTTAACAGCCCACTTCAGCGTCAGTTCTTCGAGCTGCCGTACCAGTACTACGTGTCTATTGTGGGAAGTTTTACGCCTTTTTATCTAACCCAGTTTTATTTGAATGTGGGTCGTTAGGGGATTCCGGATCCCGTGCGTCGAAAAAAATGTATCTTTCTGATTGTCCGCCCGATCGTCATCAAAGCAACAGGTGGCGGAGTGCACGATCCGCACTTGTTTTTATTGTTCAATGCGACGAGCGACCGACGTCACGAATGAACTGCATAAACGTAACGCGTCGCCGCTTCGAGCCGGCGAAAAATACCGACGCCTTTTTTTGCGGGTCGCGTTATTACAAGTTCGTTTTTCACGATCGAACGACTCGGCTCCGCTTTTGACTGACGAGTATTCTTTTCCGAACACTTTAGTGGTTTATTTATTTAAGAAAGATAAATGTTTTGAAATGTGTTACGTTTATACTATTTTTTTACAGTTTGGTTGAAGCCGTTGGTTTTGTAAAGACCACTTCCAGTTCGCAAGAATTGGTGGACATTTTTCAATTTTTTAATGATATTTTTTCTTATATGAAGTAGCTTTCGAAGAGCAAAATTTTCGATATGGCCATGAAAAGAATTTCAAGACAAAATATCTCGTTGGGATTATAAATACAAATCCAAATGTTCAGTGGATTAAAAGCTTTAAGGACAAATAAACAGACGACAGTCAGAAAACGGAAATGCTGGGAGATTAGTAAAGTTGTATATTTGTCTAGTTATCTGCGTGTTTGTCTCTTTATCTGTATTTGCTGTAATATCAATGGTGTATGTGTAAAATAAATGATTTTAGGAATTGGGGTGATTTGAAATCCCAACAAATATTTTTCACAAAGTATTCATAAGTCAAAGCTACGACAACAAACGAATAGAAAAATTGCCAGTGTATTCGACACAGACTAATTCTAAAATATATATTCCCTATATGTTCGTAAACATAGAACTGCCGTTTTTGTGGATTTAGATATTGCTTAGAAAGCCGTTGACTTTATGATTACAATAAATGATGGATATTAATTTAAAATTTTTATATTTTATGAAATATTTAAATAAATATCTTCATAGGAAAAAAAAACGTAAAAAAATGTTGGAAACTATATTCACAAAACATTTTCAAAGCGATTTCCACGATCATGAAATTCGACAACGAAATAATTCACACAAAATTTATAACAAATATCGCACTATCATGGAATGGAAACCTGTTCATGTGGCTTTACAGGGCTATTTTTTTTTTTTTTCATAATATCTATAAAGATAGAACCACCCTTTTGCAAATTTCTGTCACGTTCATGTTAAAATTTGAGGCCGTTTTTCTTGATTTTTTCTCATGTAACCTATTTAAAATTTTATGCTATTGAATACAGATTTAAAAATACTAACCAAATAAAAAATATAGGATGTAATTTAAAAAAAAGTTGAAGTTGAAGTCATAACTTTTAAAAAAATTGATAGAAAAATTTGAAAATATTTTTTTCAGATGCGCAGTAATTTAAATATTAACGAAGTTATCGATTTTATTCGCTACTTAATTTCCACACTGTATACAGTGAGGACAAAAAGTAAGGAATATTTAAAATAAAAACGAACTCAACCGGTTTTTTAATAAACGCTGAAACAGGTCGATTTTTGATTTCAAAAATACACATTAATATGTGCGATTCATCTTCCGACTTTCATTTGTTTTGTAGTTATGACGTCATCACAAAAAATTTAAATGACAACATACATTTTTTTAGTGGAATCCGATAGTGATTTTTCTACCCTTTACGACCGTGCAAAAAAAATCATAAGGTTGCATAAAAAAAATTCGGAGAAAAATCGAGCTGAACATTATTATTACTATTATTATCATGGTATGTATCTTGATTATTCAATACGCTACAAAGGTTTTATAACGAAAGGCACTTCAACAAGAACGTTACGTACCGTTCATGGTCTGTATTATTTGATATCTAGGATATCAACGTTAAATTTTCAGATGGATTTTTCTCAGAATTTTTTTTATGCAACCTTGTGATTTTTTTGCACGTTCATAAAGGGTAGAAAAATCACTATCGGATTCCACAAAAAAAAACTATGTTCATTTATTTTTTTGATGACGTCATAACTACAAAACAAATGAAAGTCGGAAGATGAATCGCATATATTAATGTGTATTTTTGAAAACAAAAATCGACCTGTTTAAGCGTTTTTTAAAAAATTGGTTGAGTTCGTTTTTATTTCAAATATTCCTTACTTTTTGTCCTCACTGTATAATACATTGTGTGTACAATTTTTTTTAATCTAGCTTTCAATACAAATTTCGGTTAAAGCCAAGTCTAAAGTTCTTTATGATTTTAAGCATTGTGTAAATACATCATCATCGAAAGAAAATCCTCCGTGGTATATCTTGAGCACGCATGAATTTCAGCAACCAACCCTTCGACACAAACCACGCAAACATGTGCCGATGTGCACGAACAAAAAAAAAAGCCAAAGTACACGCATTAACCGACCAAGAAATAACACAGATGTTGGGCGTATATTCCTCTTTATTCAAATCGATTCTTCCATTCAAAAATATAATAAAATAATTGGAACGCAAGGCACAATCGATACAAGTAACGAATTCAACGATCCGTCCGTCCCCTTTCACCGAAAATTCTCGCATTGTGCGCTGATTACGTGCGAAGATTGCGGAAAGTCGATCACCGAAGGGTTACTTTGATAATGTCTGTTATTAAGAATTTGTTTCGTTAACCGCGGAGAAATCGAAATTATACGTTTTTAATTCGTCGACGCGGTGCGTACGTTTCACGGGATTGTGAAGGGGCGAAATCGAAACGTTTCTGACAGATCGGTACGCCCACATTGAGATTTTTCTAACGAGTTTTAAATATACTCTAAGAACGTTAAAGATCGAAAAACACGCACATAATCCCACCCAGAAAATAATGCATACAAATATCTCAGAGCTCGTGATTATTTTATTAAAGCGAGTATGTGTATATTAGTAGTATAACTATTGTTTAATGTATTTGTTTTCAGTTTATTTATATATATATATATATATGTATGTTTACTAAAATTTGATTTATCTCATCTTAAAAAAGAGAGTATATAACTTGGTAGACACAAGTATTGTAGACAATCTTCAATCTTGACACTTTAAAAAAGATCTTCAAAAAATCTTCAATGATTTCGTTATTCATTAGAAGCAATTTTAATACACAAAAAAGAAGTATGTTTATTTTAAAAAAAAGTTCTTCGAATTTAGTGAAGATATTTCATGGTCGGTCAAAATAATTTACACGCTATTTCCAGTTTCTGTGCCGAAAGAAATCTTTTAATTAAAAACGCCCCTTTGGAATGATAATTCATGCCGACACGTCAAAAAATATTTTTATCAACGGATGGGTTTGTATGTGTTGTTATAAGTTTACGTTGCAAGAATTTTAATCCTAAGAGTGGGGGAATTTAAAAAAATAGCAAAATGAACATGAGCCACCCAGTGTATTAAAACGTGCACAAATCGCCACTATACTATAACAATCGCCACCATCGAAGATGTATATGCAGCGTCTGTAGTCGGAGGACCGGACATTGCGGGCGAAGAAGGTTACCCGGTCAGTGATACGGACGTTCGCCGAATTGGCGGCGGGCATGCAGTTTGGCCGCCCAGGTCCAATTACGCGAGGCGCTGCCGTCGTCCGTGTAATCACACGCCGCGCCGTTGCGGACAACGGCGAGCGTTTTACGATGGACGTGATCAGCGCTCGATGCCGTCGTCGTCGCGCAAAGGAATTAAACAAAGCACGAGGTCGGATTTAGTTTGAAAACGCGTTCATTTTCAATAAAGCGCGAACTTTTTTCGTACACCGATGGAATTGATTTGTTTTATTGGACTTGCTTAAACTTGTCATTTATACAGGGTGTAACATTAGTGCGATATTCTTCGATATCTCAGTTGTTATGCAAAATACAAAAAATATTTTAAGACAAAAGTTTTTTGAATTTATGGTCTCCATCACCTAAATTTATTTTCAGTTATACGGAGTGTTTTGTTTGTGCGCAACCACGTACAACTTCAAAATTTTAAATGGAACACCCTATATATCATTACATTTTTGAATTTCCTGGGTAATTCTAATATAAGTTTGTATAAGATAATATTTGTCCAGGTCTATTCATTTGTAAGATATTTGCATTTATGAGGAAATTTTGACAGCTGACGGTCTTCGGCAAAACGCATATAGTTCAATAACGAAATACAGCAAGATCATGAAATTTTATGCAACGCTAGAGGAATCTTTAGTGATAATTGTAAATGCATTAGAAATGCGATATGTAACACAACATACTTAATAAATTTTCTCCTTTTTGAAACAATTGAAATGCGGAAAACTTAATTTTTTTAAATGAAAGCGCTATATTTTTATGCATTAGTCGAAAGCAAAATTTAATTGTCTACCAATTTGAATAAGCCACATATGTAGTTAAAATAAATAATTTTCGAGATATTGATGTATTTTTTAATTTTCGTACATTGTCATCTCTCCTGAGAACCATAAAAGTAATTTTTAAATGTTTTTTTTAAACAAATCTGATAAATTACGAACTAATAAATAGAATATGCTGTAAATAAGTAGATACACCAAACTTTACATTTCAAAGTTTCATAATATTCACACATTAAATAGAGAAATTACAAAATGTCACATTTTTAATAGGAGTTACCTATAGTTCTGTTCCGTTTTGTATATTCAAAAACGAGACGTCGGTTATGCTACTTTTATTTTTATTTTCTTATTTTCCAAACATTTTTTGCGTTCACATTAATATATTATTTAGTTTATAATAAATAATATTACGTTCCAATTTTATTCTATTATCTAGTTTTTTTAAATGATATGAAAATGCCATGAAACTTCCATACTTTAATTAACGATGAAACTCAAGAAAGCAGTAATATTACATACAAAATATGGCATTTTGTGATCTCTCTATTTAATGTGTGAATATTATTATGTAATATTATAATACTTTGAAATGTAAAGCTTGGTGTATCTTCTTATTTACAGCATATTCTATTTATTAGTTCGTAGTTTAACAGATTTGTTTTAAAAAAACATTTAAAAATTACTTTTATGGTTCTCAGGAGGGATGACAATGTACAAAAATTAAAAAATACACCAATATCTCGAAAATTATTAATTTTAACTACATATGTTGCTTATTCAAATTAATAGACAATTAAATTTTGCTTTCGACTAATGCATAAAAATATAGCGCTTCCATTTAAAAAATTAAGTTTTCCGCATTTCAATTGTTTCAAAAAGAAGAAGATTTATTAAGTATGTTGTGTTACACATCGAATTTCTAATGTTTTTACTATTATCACTAAAGATTCTTCTAGCGTTGCGTAAAATTTCATGATCTTGCTGTATTTCGTTATTGAATTATAGGCGTTTTGCCGAAGACTGTCAGCTGTCAAAATTTTTGAATAAATGAAAAATATCTTAAAAACGAATAGACATAGACAAATATTAGCTTATACAAACTTATATTAGAATTACACAGGAAATTCAAAAATGTA
>JAFFZR010016164.1:0-14046 GCA_018397195.1 Lethrus apterus | reverse complement strand
ACCGTTTACTGTTTTATTTCCATTTCAAAAACAGAATTCTAAAAGAAAAGCTTTGATTTGTTTGGACAACATTTTTGACAAACGTCAATTTGACATTAAGAAATAAATAGTGGTTTAAGTAAAGACATGCCGATTTTTGTTCATGGCTTACTTTGACTAATCTTTTTTTCGATCTCACTGTATAATGATTGATTTTACACACAAGAAGAAAGTGTTAAAAAACAATTGCGTTCGAGCATCCTGCCGTTGAAAACATGGCATACTCTGAAAATGTCGCTTCCCGGTAAAATAAAATTCTGTACGCTTATTTAAACCATCGTTTCCCCTATAACAGGAAACAATTGCTTTTCTCTTAAAATACGAAAACAAAGGCAATTTGTCGGTTTGTCGTTTTATAATTGCGAACCGTTTTCGTTAATTTATCGGATCGGTCGTATCCTATTAAACAGAGTGTGCTGTGGTCTAATATCAATGAACAAATTTAGTTTGTTGTAAATGTAAAAAAAAAAAAAAAAAAATTAAAATAAAAGAAATTCCTTGTTTTCATATCACATTAAAATATAAATGCATTTACCTATCTGTAATAGAATTTTTAGTGTTCGACTACGTAAACTAATACTTTTAATGGGAAATTTTCACAAAATTCCTTGTAAAAAGTACAGCGATAAATCAACGAATTGTATCCAAATGTCAAGTGGTTTTCGTGTCTACGTTTCACGACCACATGATTACATGCACCGTACGAACTGACGTTAAACAGACTTTCGTGTTTATTCTAACATTCTTGGATAGCGTACCACAAAATTCTTCAAAATTCGAATTTTACAACTAACCCTTGATCAACACAATCGTTTCCATTCTTGATGTTTATTTCTGATCTCTTCATTGTTACATTTTCTTCTATGCAGATTCACATAAATATTAGCACGATGCTTTATTTAAAACTTGCACAATCTTCGACAATGACACAATCTACTACTTCTGTCAACGTTACAATCTTCGACACTAAAATTGGTTATTTCTCTTGTATTTCTTGTGTTTTTATAAACTTTTTATTGAAAATTCATAACCTTTAAAACAATACAATTAAAAAAATAAATGTCAATGTTAACGTCATGTCATTATCTATTTATTAATCATACGTAAGATAATTAGTACCTACTCAATTTTTGTCGGAAAGATTTTCATTTATGAGCAGTGGTTGCTTGGCAATTAAACGAGACCAATTTGACGAAAACAGGCCGAGCGCGCAGCGCGAGGGCTCTTTTCTAAAGAAATTGGTCGAGTTTAATTGCCTTTAGCAATCATTGCGAATAACTTAAAATCTTGCCAGACAAAAGTTGAGTACGAATGATCTTTGGTTGGAGAATTAATCGAATGAATTATAACATTGGCGTTTGTCAAAATGACATTTAATGTATTTTTAGTTGTCATGGTTACTAAGTCAAAAACTATGACGTAGTGGCAAGAAAAGCACCATGTAATCTTTTCAGTATAAGATTGTTCTGATTGGTGCATGTGACCTTTTAAAATATCGTTGGTCCGCGTCATCATGAGGTTAATTCTCAATTAAAGATTTAGATTCGGGCTAAAGTCAGCTACCACTCGTTACAATAGTGTAACCTACTTCAGAATCAGAATCAGTGTATATATGCCTGTATTTAAGTTTATGTATGTATAACCACAGTATACTGATATGCCTTACTTTTAAGGCACTACTTAAGCAACTATTTTGAAGCAGATTGTACCATCGATAATTTTGATTAATTAAACAGAGATAAATCTTTAATGTCTTGTCCGTAACTAAAATGAATCTGAACCAAATGTACGCAGTTCTACCTTGACCTATCCTAAACTTTTAGTCATTTTTTAAAAATAAATATGTATTTGTGAAAACACTTATTATTCTAAACACATGAGAGCAAGAGATTCGCAAACACAAAGCAACGAAACTGAAAACTTTTTAAAATAATCGATACCGACAAAGTGATTCATCTCATATCGTTTCATTAAATCCATGTACCCCATGTAGAGACACCCTTTGTTCGATTTTCTCCCTTAAATTGGGGACGATTTCGATCCAAATTAATGTGTCAAGGCTGACGAAACGAAATTTTCAAGGTCCCACACGCAATTTTCACAAATCGAGTTACATGTGACTCACGAACAAACAAAATCCCAAAACTGCAATTATTCCAAACTCATTCAATTGGCTAATTCAATCATTCATTCGCTTAGACGTCTGTGGCACAATTTTCATTGCAGAATTGCAAAAGCATGCATAAATGTACACGCCTTGGTATTTTTGTCGTCGATTTCCTAAACAAATTATACTTGTCAACGTGTTCGTTAAAACTCGTAAACAATAAGCGCAAATATTTACATACGTCAAGTCGTTTGTGGGCGTTTATAAATTAATTTTTAATGTCCGGAAAACTAATAACACCAAATTATCAACATTCTTTCGAGTACAATACACAATAGCCAATATGAAAATGACATATACGGCATACTAATCAAGAGTACAAAGAAAACGTTTTGTAATAATGTATGCTAGGCATTAAGTTATTTAATATTCTATATTTATTGTTAGGTATTTCCTTTGCTGAAGTGGCATACATTTCTTTAAAATTACTAATAAAATGTCTTACATATTAATTTTGCATCTACGTAAGTCGAATACGTTTGTATAAATGTAACTGTGATGAACTTGCACAAACTAGAACGCAATACACTAATAAATATCCCGTGGCTATATGATACACACGTAAAGTATGTTATATTGAAGAAATCACACTGCTAAAGCGTATAAGCTGCATGTCAACCTTGTTCTTGACCCAAACAGTCCATTTAAAATAAATACCTCGTGTCTAATTTCTACTGTGTAAATCGGACTTTTACCTGTCCTGAACTTTCAACAATTCCAAAACTTCCGCAAAACAAGCTGATCGTAAATAACACACAAAATCTAAACGAAATTACGTAGGAGTTTTCTTGGACGATAAAAACATGACAACAAAAAGCAAAAAAATGTACATAGTAAACGTACCTGTATTTTTTATCCAAGTACAGCGATTGAAAACAACACAAACATTTATTACAAAAAGGCACAGATTTTTTTTATTATTTCCTAAGGCACTTTCTATCTTGATTTCTCACATATTTCGTTCACTCCTTTAAAAACACAATGTTTTAACGTAAAACGTATCACATACACACATACGCAAGGTGTGACTGTGGTGTGACTCGTCGATCAACCGCGTCCTCGCAACTTGCATTTAATCAAGGTAAGCTACGAATTACTATGGCGCATACCAACTGCGCACGCAAAATTAACAAACTTTTCTTTGCATTTTTCCGCAGTAAAAGTGGAGAGTATTTTTTTTCTTTATGTTAGAAGCACGACGAAAGACAAGTAACTAAAAAATTGTTTTTAAAGTTTGTTTATATTTAAATATAAATAAACCATATGAAAATGGAAGGAATAAATATATACGGCGATTTGGTAAACGTTGATTTAGGAAAACAAATACAAAAGGTAATATATTCAATTTTATGTCACTTATTCATAACCAAACATTTTAGCTTGAGCTTGATAACAAAGCTCTACTAGACCACATACAAGAATTAGAAAAGGATATTTCTAAACTCTGCACTGAAATACTCAACATGAAAGAAGTACAAAAGAATCTAACAAAAAACATATCGGAATTGTACAACACGGCAAAGTCAGAACTACGAAGAAAAGACTTATTGATTGCTGATTTGCAAAACCAATTGGACGATGTTTTATTTAGAAGATCTGAGAGGCATGAAAATATAAACAATTCACGTAGAAATGAATTAGAGGTAAACAATAAACGACAAAAAGTTGACAAAATTGTTGAGAACAGTCCTAGTGTTTATAGAAAAATCAATAATGTGAAATCAAATGATCACAAAAGTAGCAATAGATATGAAAGTTTGAGGCCGAGATCACAATCTCGTACTCGTAATAGAAGTTCACAAAGGCAGGATACAAAAAGAAGTTTCAATGATAATTATAGAAGGCGACAAGATAGAAATCACCATACAAGTAAGCGAAGAAGTAATTCTCAGGATGTACATACTAGAATCGAAAGATCAAATTCAAGAGAAAAGAAATCAAATAAATTTGATAATTCACGAAAAGATTGTAAGAATTCTACACTGAATACTGTTAAAGAAGAAGTGATTGTAAGTGATCGAGGTGAAGTTTACCCCAATCCATCTTCTAGCAATAAAAATCAAACCAATGTGAAAGAAAATAAAGTGATAATTAACCTTGAAACTGACTCGACGGCTATGAATACAGAAAGTAAAAATGTGTTGGTGAAGATGGAAGAAACAGTGCAGAAGCAAGAACATGAACAATCAGAAGGACAAACAGAGGACAAAAATATCCTGAATGAAAATCATAAGAAATTATTTTCTAACAATTCACGGTTAGCAAATTGTTCAGAGGATCGTAAATCTGATCTAAAATTAAAGGTTGAAGATGATAAAAGTGATTTAAATGTGTTACCCGAACTTGATGTAAAAAGTATTAACAGTGTTAGTTTAAATAATACCATAAAAGGTATCAAAAGTGAAGATTCTGTTCAAGAAAATGAAGGTAATGATACGTTAGGAGGACAAATAATTAAAACAGTTTGTAATGTTTCTGTACCCAGAAGGCCTGTTAAAAGACGACGATGTGTGATTCAGATTAAAGATTAATTATATATTAAAAACCAATTCTTTTAGTTATGTTGACAGGCAAAGTGTACAATTGATTAAGTTTTGATCTAATTATTTTTATAATTGGCTTAATGATTTTGTATTCTTAAAGTATGTATTAGTACTTTTATTTAGTTTAAAAAATATATATTAAATGCAGTAGTACTTTCTTTATTGTTTGATCAATGTATCATGATTAAATTACATACTTAAATTTAAGTACTACCAGATTTATATTTTGTGTATGCATAGGCTAGAAATGAGGCTGTTAACTTAAAAAAAAATTGCCCATTAATGCACTATTAAACGCTGAGTGCAATAAAACAATTTACATTGGTATTTTAAGTGAGTTTAAGTTTAATGGACTTTTTCCTTTGCAAAAGTTTCTGTTGTTCAAGATACTCCTTCGATGTCTACTTCCGTGTATAAACCATTCATAGATGTATTACTCTGAGTACTCTAGGTAGAACAACCATTAAGATCATTATTTATTAACAAAATTGAATAGACCGAATTTTTGACATTATGGTAGTTTCTAGTTGAAAAACGGTTTCTGTCAGTGTTTGACACACTGAGTTTAAAATAATTATACATACTGTGCCTTATGTGAGGTAATTTTTCAAATTTTTCAACATTTTTTAAATTTTTTTGTTGGCCAATAAGTCGAATTGACAGAGAGAACAAAAATGATTGAAGGTGACGTCACCAAAATTTTGCTAAAGTTTGTCAAAATTATATTTCGATTGATCAAAATTTACTCACATTCTTTTTCGTAGCTATAAACTTGTACTTTAATGCTATTTCTTTAATTTATGTAAGTTTATTTATTAACGTAAAACGTCAAGAAAATGCCAAAAATCATACACATCGAGTCCTCCAGTAAAAATTCTTTACTGCGCTCTTGTGTGAAATTAGAAATGGATATAGTGAACTGTACTAAACAGCACAAAAAATTCATACAAAGTGGCACGTTCAATTTATTTGAATCTCCCTGTACATTTTTATTATGAATCATAGCTGCGATAAATTATAAAAGCGGTCCTTCTAGCGCCATCTTTCAACGAATAGTTCAAACTTTTATTAATAAAAATAACATGGTTCGTTTCAATAATAAATCTACTTTGGGAATATAATCTGTGTTTGCGAACGCTTATGAGAAACTCTGAAGCCACTAGATGGCACGAGCATAGAAAACTGACAAAATATATTCCTGTATCGAGATTCGAGAGTATTGTGTTCATATTTCAAGTAGAGTGATCGAAAGAAATATATCTAAATATTGATTTAATAGAGTTTTGTTGATTTCATATATTAGTATACTACATACATATTAATTAATCAATTAATATCAAATTCTTGGTTGTTTGAAATTATCATTTATTCGTGGTTAAGCAACCGATAATAAACGTGAAAATGTATTAAAATGTGTTTCGTTAACTTTTTCAAGTAATGTATTTCAAATTGAATATGTACTTAGTTACTATGGAAACGATTAGCAGCGTCATGCAAATCGTCTCAATTTGAATTTATAATTGTTATTTTGAAAGATATTATTTTCCTCTTTCCAACGACATATAAGTGTATAATTACATAAAAATAATTAGAAAAATTTGAAAAGGACCCATTTACAATCATCTCATATTCCTACTAAAGTAACCATCGATTTCTGTTTCTCTAAAGTTATTACACCATGTACAGTTATTTTCAAATTAAATAAGACAAGTCCGGTTGACGATACAACCGAGCGACCATAAACCCTTACACTTTTACATTAAACGATCGATTTGTCCCAGCAAATTTTCAAAGAAAGCAACTGCAGGCAACCAGTAATACTCCAGTCGCTCGGTTGCGCCGTCAACCGGACTTGTCTTATTTAATTTGACAAAGACTGTACTTCTCCAGGTTCCCATCCCGGTTAACTTTGTAATGTCTTTCTCAAAACCAATTTCCCCTCTCTAACTTTCTCGCTCGCGTATTTTATCTGATTATCAAAGTTATTATTATTATGCTTTTTAAACATGTATGTGTTAACGGTTTTATGGCCATCACATCGTTTTTAAATTCCATGTTTTTATTTATGTCACTTGAATAATATAACAATTTGAAAAACATTGATACAAAACATACAAGTGTCCGTCATTATTCAGCACGGTTAGTAGTTTCTATATGACAGCAAGATGCGAGATGCGCAGAGTTGGCGTATTTATTGATTTCAGTTTTCAGAGAGCGTCGCGGCGATCGAAATGGACAGATCGTATTTTTATCGTTTTGCCGCAAAAATTTTGAATTAAACTTCAGTTCACGATGAATTTGTAAATAGTAGCCAATTAAATCGATTCAAAAATACTGCTAGACAAAATTATATTTATAGTTAAGTTAAAACGACACGACGAATCCGTAGACGTGAAAAGGAATGGGTTCTATAGTTTTGAAATCGTTATCCATCCTGTTGGGTTTGTTTTTCATCTTCGTGGGGTTCATCAAACTGTCCAGTTACGTATCCAAGGATTTACATAAAGACCTGGTAAGTTGACAATGATTGTTTGTGATTTCATTTATTTTGGCGGAACGTTACGAAATGTAGGGAGATATTTTTGAGTTGGCCCAGTGCCTGCCTAGGACATTTCAAAATATTTTCGATACCATGGAAATATTTATTCAGATGTTATAATCATTATACATATAGGGTGTTCCCAATTTCTGGTCTCAAGTACAAAGTACAAAGATACAGCTTCATAACAAATCGATTAAATGAATTCATAAAACTCAATATACTTGTGATTGAAACTTTATTTATATTATTGAGTACTATTTGTACTATGATGACAGCTTTCTGTTGAAATGATCATGCATGTCTGCCTTGGTCACCTTGGTTGTCTTCCATCAATCGGTTAGCCAGCACATTGAGTGCACTTTGACATGTTCACTGCACTTTTCATTAAATTTCTGGACCTCTTCATTTATACAAAATTACCAAATAATTCTTCATAGTGTCTGACATATTCATGAAGTTTTGCAATTTTTATGGTTTAATGGAAAATAACTCGCTTAAGCTTACGTGAAATGCATTTTAATATCAAAATCTTTCATGAATTACCTTTAAAAAAAAATTGATTATTGAAAATTTTTTTAATGTAATTATGTTTTGAGAAGAACAAGAAGAATTAAACAGAAGAAGTCGTAAAGTCACAATCTGGAATTAAATGAATGACGTAAAATATCTGAAAATACAGCAAATTATTAATTAAATGAAAGGTGAAGAAAAAAAATGCTGGGAAAATTGTCGCCATGTTTATTAAAAGAATACGTTTGTTGGTAACAAAGGTAGAAATTTAAACTTATAAACATTAATTTGTCTTACATATTTGTGATTTTCAAAGTTTAAATTATAATCTGAAGTATATAATTACAATACGTACTTAAAATCCAATATAACATGATTATTATTATTATTATTATTATTTTACAGAGAAAAGAATATGTCAAATACGCCAAAGTGTTTCCTTTTGCCGAGATGTTCGATTTGAAAATTCCGAGCAAATGGTATAGAAGAACTGTGGGCACGTTGGAAATAATCTGTGGACTTGCCATGGTTTGTGTACCTAATCGTAAGTATCGAACAACCGACGGTTAATTTGAATATTTGCGCTCCTGAAACTAATTCAATTCAGCAGTACAATTTATTTATTGAATTTTTCGGTTCTAAAGTATAATAATGTCGAATTAGTTAAATATTTTAGGTTTGAAAAAACACAAAATTGCCTCTAAAAATATAATACTATTAAAATTGTTAAAAAACTTAAAAAAATGAAGTAATTATTCTGTGTTTTATTATGTTGTTCAGTATATTCCTTTGCATAAAGCAAGAATTTTACAGTTAAATTTTTTTTGTAAAATTACCATCACCACAAAAATTTCGTATTTCGTTATTCGAAAACCTAAGATCAAATTTATATTATGTAAACCGAGCTTCGTTGCAGAATTAACAGTTAAATACAAACATTTAAAAATCCGTATTAAACTAAGCTGTTTATTAACGTTATTTACAAGACGTAAACATAAATTCATTAATAATGTCTTTAAATTGACGTGTGTGTAAACACGTTGATGTATAAATTTTTCGTTGAGTTAACGTGTTAATACGAAGATCAACCGACTTCCACAAATAAACTGTGATTTATAAACTTGATTTATTTTTACATTTGGTGTGCTATTTTCGAAGGAATCGTGAATTATAATTTAGGTATCTTGGCCAGTCGGTTAATTATAAATAGAACTTGCTGATATTTCGAATATAATTCTATACGTATCTGTTCAAACCCCTGCCATTTTATGACAAATGACAATAAAGAAAATGATAAATACAAAAGTTGTTTGTGGTTTATATAACGTAAAAATGCTGGCAACTATGAATTATTTCGTTACGTATGAAAAGCACGCAGTTTTAAAATAAGATGCCCCGTGAAAGTGTGTTTCTAAAATTTTAGATTTGATGATTCTGATTTCTGATATCGATAACTATTGTATTTTTCAAACGGAACAGCCGTTGGTTTCATAACAATGTTTTGAATTATTCATTTTTTAATTACTGTTAAAATAACGAAAAAATATTTAAATAATTAATTTTATGAATTAAAAAAATTTTAAAAATAAAAAATTAAAAATAATATTTAACTTTCTCCTCTATTGCACAGTCTTGGTGCACTATTATTTGCTGTTTCGTTTGCTTCGTTCTAGGTTAACTTCTTTTTCTCCAATAATGCTATCACAATTTATTCCAGTTTTCTTAGGTCTTCCTTCTTTTAAGATTGGTATGGATATGGATATTTGTGGTTTGTTCTCGTTCATCTTGATTAGATGAACGAACCATCTGGGTTGTTCTTTTTCGATTATGTCGACTGTAGGTTCTACTCTCAGTTCTGCTCTATAAATAATAATAATATTTATTTGCCATCGAGAATAATATAGTTAGTAAAAAGTAATAATAATAAAATATAAATAAGGATAGACATAGGAAATGCAGATATTGATCGAAAGGGTACTTAATTTTCGGTTGCATGATGTGAGAAAATATGTTTCATTCAAAAAAAAAGACTTTTATAATTTAACGAAGAATTCAAACAAGGAATTTGTTAACAACATCCAGTGTAATCGTAAATTCCAGTCGAAAATATTTTAATCTAATAGATCTTTTTCCATAAACTGAAAATTTAAAACTTTCAGAATCAACCTGTATATAAAAACTTTCACTTTACTGCAGCAAGAAAGTAATTAACTTGCTATATGTCATTTTTTCCTGCGAGAAACTCATGGCGCCAAATTTAAATTATGCTGTTCTGATTGGTTAATACTTTGCAAGATTTACTAAACATTTACTAAACAGGTTGTGTCAATTTAACTGTCAAACAATCGTTTTTCTCTTGAATTGTTAAATTGTGTAGTTATTGTCGTTGATTTTAGTTATTTTTTGGGCGTTCAAGAAGTTCTCTTTGTTCCTTGTTGCTTCTGTATATTCCTGCAAATCACAAGAATTTTGTCTATGTAAGTCGGGTTCTGCCTCGTAAGAACAGTATAGATTTTTATGCGTGCATGTGGATAATACGTTGACATAGTTACCATGTAGGTAGAGTTTGTAAGAAATTTTAATTGATGTCTTGGTTATAATTGCTTGAAATTATACTCAACTTGTTATTCTTGAGCACGCAACCAATAAAAAAGTTGTGTAATAAAGATAATAAGCGTAATAAATATATTTTTATTAGACAGTTTTTTATTTTTTATTTGTTCAAGAATAAAAAGGTTTTTAACTAAACACAAATTTTAACAATCTAATATATTCCAGGAAAATATGTATAAATCCCAAACAAATTAGTACACATCTTAAATGGTTTATGTACGACGTATGAAGTAAATCAACAGATATTCAACAATTTTTATGAAGTGAAAACAAGTTTATTTAAAATCGACAGATAATATAGGCTGTGCTGACGTTTCATTGTTTACATCAAGATTACTCAAAGTTAACGGGAGTTATAATTATAGATGTATTCGCTAACGTGTAAATTTATAATAATAATAATATTTATTTGCATATGATTCATTACAGAATATAACACCATACAGTCTGTTCACGGGAATATTCTACAATAGCAAACTTTGTTATTTAAAGAGATACAAACTTGGTTAAATGGACAAACTTTAAGTACCTTGCATTGCACATTTCGCGCAATATTTTATAAAACAAAACAACATCGCGTTGCTAAGATACAAGCATAACGATTAATTTTTTAAATTGAACACCCTGTATATTATTATATTTTTAAGTTGCTCTGGTTGCCTGCTATAATAAAATAAGACAATTTTTCTCTTGGATCGCTAGTTAAGGAGTTAAAAAATAAAGTAATAAAAAACTAAAAGCAAAAGAACTGTTGTTATCGATCCTCCCCTTGCAACAAGTTGCAAATGTTTCTCATTCTTCGGATTGCGCCAATATGTCTTATGCATCTCACTTCAATAATAATAAAAGAAATGTATTATAAATTATTTATTTACTACTATTATAATAATGAACTTTGCAAAATTATTTTCTCTCTCTTTTAATAGCGGTTTTAGAGAAAAATTGTCTTATAATATATTATAGCAGGCAACCAGAGCACCTTAAAAATATAAATATATACAGGGTGTTTAATTAAAAAAATTAATCTTTGTGCTTCTATCTTAGCAACGCGATGTTCTTTTGTTTTATAATTTATTGCGCGAAATGCGCATTGCAAGGTACTTAAACTTTGTCCATTTAACTAAATTTGCATCTCTTTAAATAAAAAAGTTAGCTATTGTAGAATATTCCCGTGAACAGACTGTATATAGATTTTATATTAGTTCATTTTTAATTTTTAATTTCGAATTTTCATTACAGATGTTTTTGTTGATAATTGAAATTATAGGGAATATATTTAGTGCTCCGCAATTGAAATTAAATTTACTAGTATTTAAACACAATTTCCACCGGCACGTCAATTAAAGTGTAAAATTTTAATTGGAATATCTTTAGATTTGAACCGGATGTTTCCATTTACATATTTTATTTATTCTTATCGTAATGATATTTTTAAAATTTTTGAAATCAACATAACCGTAATTTGCATTTCATCTTCTCTATAACAGAAATGTCAAAACATAAATATAGCTTACATTTTATTTTTCAGATAAGGTTAAAAATGGAGCGAACGTATGTCTTCTCTTCTTGACACTTATGGCCGTGTATTCCCATTATATGGTGGCGGATAAACTGGAAAGAACAGCACCGGCGTTAGTCTTTCTATTCATGTTAAGCGGAAGGTTGGTGGTGTATTGGCAGTTGAACAATCGAAAGGAACACGTTGAAGTTCAAGCGAACGGTTTCAAGCAAGAATAATCCAAAACGTAGATTATAAACGAAGAATTTGCGATATTTTACGAGACAAAATACTACGTGGAAATATTCCAGTTCGACCGAAGAAATTCCGAAAAGCTACCTGATTATTATTATTATTATTATTATTATACGCCCTAAAATTATACAATAAAAGTTGTAAATTATTATCAATTTGTGATTAAAATAAAATAGTTACAAATCCATTTGTACTGTTGCCACCGGGTTAAGATTTTTAATTTATGTTGGTGATGTTAGACTTAGGAGATTGTTGTATTACACTGCCAAATTACTTCGTTAATAAAACCAATATTTGTCTTCAAAGTTTCGGTTTTGCTTCGTAATATACTTATAATACTTGAAACATCAATAAATGGCCCAAAAATCATAATACCCGGTGATAAATAGTATCGAATACGCTAAGCCACAGGCATCATTTATCCAGCCTGTTACTGAGTTGTATGATTGACGGATACACAGACGAAACCCACGTAACTCGTGGAGATTACTTTGAATAGTATGTACTATTACGACGTAAAAATCAATAAAATTGCTTAAATTGTTTGTTGTCAGTTTGATCACGAATAATTCATTTTGAAAAATGTCAAAAGACAATAATCTACTTTAATTAAAGACAAAAAAATGCTGATTATTCTTAACATTTTTCAGCGATGACAGTGTGTAATAAGTCAACGCCTTTAATGGTCATTAATAATGTTCTAACATAACATAACTGCGCAATAAATTCTACATTTTTAGCGTGTAAAGTGAAGGCATAAACTAGAATAAATTAGAAGTACAAGACGAGCAACTCGTATTTTATATTAGTGATACCTACTTGCACCAAGATAAGATTTATTACTTTCTGTTACTTTCCACAAGAAGAATTCTCTAACTATTCTTAGAATAATTGTTTCCTTAGAAAATAAGCGAATAATTTGTGCAGCTCAACATTAGAAATGTACGATAATTCTTAATTATATGATAACACGTAACGTTAGTTGCTTCAAATGTTTCAGGTTTCCTACATAAAAACAAAAAGTCTCACTCATGTATGCCAAATCTTCTTAACGTTATTCATAGAGATAACGGTTATATCACATATTCCTGAGGCCAAAATAGAACTATTTAACCCAACTTACCTCTATTCAAAGTTGCATCGTTTAGCCGCTAGAGGGATAGAAATTTCTTGAAATGAAATCGTTTTTTCGAGAAAACTTTATAACGCTTTTCGCGATTGGGACCAAATTTGGTATGTGGATTTGTACTGATCGAAAGCATTATTTGGCATGTTATTTTCTCTTCTGCCTGTTTTGTAAGTGGTCAAAAAATGGTCATCCACATCTTAAGAAGCTCATACTTTTTTTGTTATTTGATGAATACCTTTGAAACTTTTTTTAATTGGACACGCTGTATAATTTTCCGAGTTAATTAATTGTAAATTATGGTTCTAAAGATTTTTAAAGATTTCGAAATATTTTTTATATATTTTACAATCCTTGTGTGTCGTAAAAAGAAAACAAAAATAAGTCTTTATGGAAAAAAAGTAGGTAAAAACTATTTTATGAATAAAATATTAAAATGCACATTTATGAGTTATGAGTATAAAGATATAAAAAATCCAATAAAATCTGAATCAGCTGTTAAAAACTATAAACATTCATAAAAAATAAAAAAAAATATTTGTGCAAATTTAATTGAAATTTTGTCAATATTCTTATAAATAAATATACAGGGTTATGATAAAGTAATGCACAAAATTCATAAAACGTACAATGTTCATTTTTGAAAAAAATGCAAAAACACGTCAAACAGTTTATTTTATTCCGCGTCTTTTGATACAAGTCAAAAAAATAAAACGTCAAATTTGTCAAAGTTATGACGTCATCAATATTTTT
>JAFFZR010016163.1:0-13576 GCA_018397195.1 Lethrus apterus | reverse complement strand
TAGACACGCTGTATAAGATAAAAAACCTTCGAAGGCGGTTTAAGACAAGATCTAGTATGAAGATCAATTTTACCGAAATTCGTTTTAAAGCTATTAAATTTAATTAAAATCTGTCGACTTCAAGTGAAGGTTGCATATGTGATTTTTTGTATAAAATTGCAAATATTTCGAAAACTATCAACTTTAAGTATAGGAAGTATTGAACAAACTTACATTAAAATTTTACGTTCTACACGAATATTAAATAATATATAGGGTATTCCATTTAAAATAACAAAGTAAGATACCGTATCGTAAAAACAGAACACTCTGTAGAGTTGAAAATAATTTTGGCACATTCTACATATGAATCTGAATAAATTTTGTTTTATGAACTTCCTTCGTAACCTAACCATTAATGAGATATGAAGCACCGCGTCTAACGTGGGACACTCTGTATATGCTTTTCCTATTTAAGGTATATGCTGTTTGAAAAAAGCTTTTTACATTTCTGATGACAAAAATGTTTGAGACCAACATAAAATTTGTAATTTAATGATTATCATAAAGGAAAAACAATTAACAATTGTTATTAACAAATGTTAAAGAATTAGAAAAATGAAGGATTCACTTTGCTAAAATGTCCTAATGCTAACATATAGTATAAAATAATCGTTAGTAATAATCGTAAAAGTACGTCAGCAAAGCTTTAATTTTATGATATGGTGTAGATGATGTGTTATTTATTTGACGAATTAATAGTATGAAAAATTAAATAATACATCTTAAATAAAATGTCTTATCCATCAAACCATGAAAGAAAATAATATGATAACATTTTCTTTCTGTTCAAATTGGGATGTGTGTTTAACGTTATCGTATTTTAGCCACTAAAACTTAATAATAATAGAAAATAAATTTATTTCTTGAATATTCTCCAAGAAATTATTACGTAAACATAAAAATATATTAGAATATTCGAAATAAAATAATCACTTCTTTCAGAAAATGCAACAAAATATAGGATTACTGTTTAAATTAAGTCGATAACGTCATTACTTAAGAACTGTCAAAAATAGAAAAACGTAGCTTATGTCCTTAATTTTCAAATAATAATAATAATAATAATATCTGAAGTTTCTCTTTCTAATTTTTTTAAAAATTTTGAGGTCTCAAAAATAAGCCCCTATGTATATTCATATTTTTTTCAAGGTAACCTTTACTTTAAAGCAACAAAAGAACGTAAATTTAAAATAACTGAATAAAAACATGCATTGTACAAAATAACGCAAGCGTATCGTACACACGCCGTTTATTGCTTGGCATTAATTCGCACTTGATCTAATAAAACGTTACGATCCGCCCAGAAGAAAGTATTCTCTGAAAACACAGCTATTAATTAATTAAAATATAAAACAACTTTCACTCTTTCTTTGATATAATTATTATTACACCAGTGTCTGCTGCATATTCTATAATCGCCTTTATGAAGAATCTTAAGTTGGTTTGGCGTGCAAAGCGGAAAGCAAAAGTGAAACTACGTGTTGGTAATAATTGTGTCAAGAATTACATTTTTATTATTTTTCTTATACTTTCGAAAATTAAGAAAAATAAAAAGCCGTTTCTTTGTTATACGATTTGTAGTCGCCATTTGGAAAAAAAAAAAAAAAACAGAAAATATGTAGGGCAAAAATTGTCAAAAGATCATGGCTCTCGCCCCAAAGACACGGATTACATATTTAGTTCCCCTTCGTGTATTATAAGGTATTAAAGTATTTTAAGTGTGTAGGTTCAATTATTTATTCAAGTAACTCGCAACAAATGAAATTATTCCAACAAACAAATTAAATTTATGTTAGTAGACCACCATTTTATATAAACGATAAAAATACCTTTCTTGACATTTTTAGCCCGTAATTGATATAAATCTTAAAGTTAGTGAAAACAGACCATAACAAAAGATAGATTAGGCGTTCCACTTATTCAGCCTTAATGCGAACCATTAGTGGTTCCGGAAAAGTAATGACCAGTTTTTTAATGATGAACTTGGTATAAAAAGAAATTTACGTTTAAAAATAACGACGTTTCTGGTAAGTTGCCATTATTTTACACAGCAATTAAAAATGAATTTGAAAAATTTTAATTCATCGTTTGTGAGTTTACGAATTTTGAAACCGAAATGTTAAATAAAATATTGAAAATAAATCACTGGTTTCAATTTTTGTAAACAAAAAGCAAGATGGATCCATTGAAGGTTTTGTATCAAAAATAATAAATATGTCATGCGGAGCATTTGATTATCTGATTGAAACTAAGTCTAATCAGGTGATGTAATATTTTTGAATGTTAACCTGCCAATAAACAAATAGGTTTGGAAAAATCTACCATTTCAATTTAATTCAAAACTTTTAAAATAGACTCAACGTTTGTAAAATAAACCTTAGTTTTTAAGATTTCGAGAGAAATCTCTTCGTGGGAAACAATGCTGTGTAAGTAAGCTCTGGTTTTAATAAAACCTGCACAGACTTAAACATGTGTTCTTTCATTTCTCAAAGAGTTAAGATCGCGAAAATAATATTTTGTTGCATTCTTGCCTTCAAGAATTTTAAAAAAATTTAGAATGCTCCGGAGATGTTTGGTAAGAAAATTCGTTTGCCAATTCGTATGTTACAAAGTCAAAAATATGATTTTTCTCAATCGATTAAAATAAAATAAACCGCAATATTTAATCTCGTTAAAAATTAAATTAAATCCCATTGAAAGGTTCTGATTGATACGACATTGTTTGTTCGGAATTATAATCACATTATTGGATTAACAGACCCCCTCTTCTATTTAATTATGGATGTAGACTGCTCGTCGCGTCAGAGTAATTTGGCGGCGTGTTCTTTTTTTAATTTTCAAGTTGAACGAACTGCCTAAATGCGTACTCTAGGCATTGTCAATAATCTAAAAAGTGGGTCAGATTTTCCATATTTTCGAATTAAATAACTATCGAAAACTGACGTGCCTTTTCAAACGACCCATGGGATTACAAACACGAAAATATTTGTCAGGAGGATAGATTTATTTTTGTTTAATTAAAGGATGTTCGTGCCAATTTTGAAATGTAATGTTTATTAAATTTGTTTATATATTTAAGTTTACGTTAAGTTTTTCTACATTCTACAAAACTTATTATTTTGAAAGAAAAATCGGGAGGTTACCTCTACATTTCTAGAATCTTGACTCGTATTGAGGTGATTCCGCAAGGATTACATTTGTATCTAGATGTATTAAAATTTTAAAATTTGAAGATAATCATGAGGAATTTGTAATTGCATTAGACGTAATTAGTAATAAAAAGTACTGATTTGGTATAGAATTTTTTACAGAATGGACGGAAAGTTTTACTAGAACTGATGAGAAATATTATGAAATAATTACGTTCTTTTTTTAAAGTAAATTTACGTTTGTTTCAAAAATGTATTTGTGATTTGCTTTTGCTATTTTCAAGCCCCATTAGAAAAATATTTCCTTGTCATATACAGATAAAAAATCGCATCTTACACCAATTATAAAATGTGAACCTTTCAGGGCATCAACCTTTAGCTAAGCGGAAGTTCTAGACAACAATTTAAATTCTTTGTCGGCGCTCTTCTTTTTCACGTTTAAATATAAGCGCATCTTCAACCGTAAATTAGTATATTTTCTAATCTTCTGCGAATAGTCGTAAAACATGCAACTGCGTGCGTGCTCATATAAATACACCAATTGCGAACAATTGCAAGAAGTAATTATTTTCTCATTTCACGTAATGAAACTGTCGACCTTCTAAAATAATTGCAGTTGGCAAATTCTTGAAACTTTAAGATAATTATAAGCGCGGTAAATGATCAACGTAGATTAATTCTAAAGTTTTTCATTTTGAATGATTTTGTTCAGTTCCATCTGGTTCAGATCTAAAGTTGACCGATATTGCGAGTAGATAACGGTAAATGTGGTGGGAGCATCGCAAAATTAGAAGTGAACCAGCGGTTGACCTTTTACATTCGCTGATGGCTCGATGTTGAGGCATGTTAGAAGGACAGCAACATTGAATTTTCAGCCTTTTTGACAAATTTAGAATCGGGCATAAACATCAAATTTTCCAAATAACGATTTATTGTTCATTTTTATCTAGAAGCTGCAGTTTGTGTAGATTTTTTGTATTAATCACGAGTTTATTTTTAGCAAGTTTATAGATATGCTATTAAGAAATTCACAACAAATCAAAAATTAATTTATTTTTTATATTAAACTAAGAGTTTTACCAATCGTTGGTGCGTATGTTCCTCTGTATCATTCGGGTGCATCTTCTAACGATTTTAAAACCATATTTTCGTACGAACGAGTTTCCTTTGAGTTACTTGTAAAAAATGAATATCCCTTATCGAGTTTGGATTTTCAGTAGGTTATAGCGATTAGCGAAGGATTATGTGAATTTTCGTTAAAATTGCCACATTCTTGGAACAGACTCCCAATTTGTATTTGAAGAAAAGGCGGCACGGCACGAATAGTTTGCTAACCTCTTCCAGAAAATAACTTTGCTAACAACCATTTATTCAGCAACATGATGAATTGCACTGTCGTTTAATTCCACATAAATGCTAATGACTTTGAACCTTGAATCATTTCGATTATAAATCGATTTGAAATGAACGTCAACGTCAACATCGTGCGTTCATTTAAAAGTTTTATTCGCCATTTTGTATTCTATACTGTGAATCTTCTAAATCTTCTTCTATATGAATCTTCTCATTTTACATTTTGCGAAAAAATGCATTCACTTATAATGAGAAGGTTAATTCGCTACATGTTTACGGTTAAATTCCGTTATAATGAGCAAATTTAATTGCTGTGTTAAAAATATAAGATAACCAACACCATTAATGTTTACCATGTTTTTGTTGATAAATTGATATCGAACGGCCTTTGCAAATTAAACTGTTTTAAAAATAAAATTAAATTAAGTATAACCGGTTGCGAAACGCGTTCACAAAATTTTAATTTATAATATTATGTTGTAATAAGCAAACGTAGATTCTATGTCAGTGTTTTTCGCATGATTTGGATATAAATTATTATAAAATGGTTACCCAATATTTATGGTTGGTATTTACTAATTTATTATATTGTACTATTGAAAGCAAAAATTGAAATTGTTTTAAATCTTTCATTTGTAAAATAGAAGACGTCTAAATTCAATTAAATCGTTTCATTCATGAACAGTTATGTAGTTTTTATATAAATTAATTATTCAAATTGAATGTACTTCACACATGTAAAGCGTGCCCAATACCTATATGTTAATTAGGAATTATGTACAAGTTACCGACACCAGAGATTAAATGTGTAACGACGTAACATCCTATTTTGCAATCGAGTTTCTCAATAACGAGTTTAATAACAAACTTGGTAGACTGTTCGGCGCCTTTCATTGCCTTGAGTGTTGATGTTATTTTATTCAAAGGAACTCCATATATCGTAATTCTAGGATAGGATTGCGTTTTCGTGTTAAGCCGTTACATTTATGATTAGTTAGTATTTACGAGTGAATGATTTTCGATTTGTTGAACGGATTTTTCTGTGCGCATTACATGGTTAATTAATTTCTGTTACTCTCTCACGAAAGTTATTGTTTTGTTTCATTTATTTTGAAAGTAATTTAATTCATTCATTAATATAATTTACAATTATTTACATTTTATTATTTTAACGTCGAATTTAAGAATACATCTTATTACAACATTCGCAAGTCGGTTAAAAGTGAAAGTTTTTTAAATTACTTTTACTTAATTCACAATTTGAGTAACATCATCGTCCAGTGTAAATTGCAATGTAAAATGAGAAGAATATTCATATAGAAGAAGATTCACGATATAGAATACATAATGGCGAATAAAACTTTTAAATGAACACGATGTTGACTTTGACGTTCGTTTCAAATCGAATTATAATCGAATGATTCAAAGTCATTAGCATTTATGTGGAATTAAACGACATTGCAATTCATCATGTTGCTGAATAAATAGCAGTTATTTTCTAGGAGAGGTTATCAAACTATTCGTGCCACCTTTTATTCAAATACAAATTGGGACTCTGTTCCAAGAATGTGGCAATTTTACCAAAAATTCACATAATCCGTCGCTAATCGTTAATTCGTTTAATATTTGCACATTTGCCCGAATCTATCAATCTATCATTGCTTTCCTGTGAACTATTTTTAATTGCATTTTCATCAGTTGCTAAGCATAGCTTTCACTCGACTTTCTTATTATTTCCAATATAAGTCTCATCCAGTCATCCATATCTTGTCACTCTTTGTCCTCTTGTTCATTTTATCTAGTGAGTGGTGGAAACTTTTCAGTAGTGGAAAACACAAACACAAACATCCTGTTACCAAAAAATCGTTGTTTAAATTTTCCAGTTTGTATTTTTATTGAATTTGGTTTTATTTTGTATAGAATTGTGTTATTTTTGCAATATTTTTGTTTCGTGAAATATACACGATGTGAGCAAATCAATTTTGAAATTATGTCGCTCTTTTTCTTCCTTTATTACTTTTGGTACAAATTTTGGTTTACATTATTTTTTTGTTCTTATTTAATTTCTCCATAAGTTATTATTAATTATTATAGGTATCAAACAACATTTGTAATAAGTTCATCTTAATTGATGAAAACTTGTAACTAATTATGCTATTGTATAATGCACGAAGTTATAAGACATAAATCATGCATCTGTGTTAGCAATTAAGTGACGGTAACGATTACGTGATTTATCTTAAAGTGCTGTTGTAAACGTGTATTGTTCCTGTTGTCTTATAATAGCGGAAATTATTAATCGATACCGTTCTGCACAATTTACATGCGAACTTGAGCCTTGTGTAATTCAAGATTATTCTTCGTCCAATCAGTTAAAATTTAAATTAATTTAGTCACTTTTTCTATATTTGAATTTTCAACATAAATATTTTTTGTGTCTTTCAAGTGGATAATATTTGAATTTTGTTTTGTATTCATATTCCATTATAGTCATATTTCATACAATTGATATGTTTATCTCATTAATTATTTAATTACCGATAACGTCAGCGATTTATTTGACAATATTACATGTCGTTATATTTACGAACATTTGTTTACAGAAAACAGTCAATAATACAAGTTTTATTCAAGCTGAAACAAACATAACACTTACTATCTGGGACACTTAAAAAATAAATCATTTGTACACGTGTATAAACGAGATTAAATTTTTAATGATGATCATGATCATACAATTTTATATTTTTAATTATTGGATTTATTTATAATAAAAAACTAAATTGAGTAAAAATTATAATGTATTATTGTGAAGAATGGAATGCCAGTTGAGAATTTTGGTGAAATTGGAAATATCCATATGGATGGAATGGAAAATATAAAAAAAAATATATAAAATTTCATATGTGCGTTCATCTACGTGGCGTACAAATCTCAATTATGTATATTTTATATAGTACATGTTTCTATAGGTATGCTTTGTCAATTTTGAGGAAATATTATTTCATTCATTAGTGTTTTCATAATCTTAGTGGCATTTTACTCTCAAATCTAGTAAACATCTTAAAAAGATTCTATATCATTTATTTAAAACTGCTGTACGAGTCCAATAATTCCATCTTTACTTGCCACATTCATTTTTCCATTTCGTTCCCATCCTTTTTTTTTCCTAAAATCAAGCCCTCTTTATTTTCTCCAACACTAATAATAAATAAAATTTATGGAAAGTGTTGAGCTATTTTACCATTTGGCTGTTAGTAACAGACCAAGTATTTCTATTAATATTAAAAAATTAATAGGCCGAAGGAAGAATCGTCAGCCCTGCTTTTTCTAATATAATACAGAGGGTATTAAGATTTTCTTACTTTTTATTGCATTCTGCTTTTAAACTTGCCATTTAATTTACGCTTGAATTTATTTATTTTTTTATATATTTTACAATGTTTATTATTCTGACTAATTTACTTAATTTATCTTTTATGTAAGCTTTCCTAAAGCCGACATTATTTCCATATTTGAATTTGTTTTTTCTGCTTTCCAAATACTCAGAACTTTATTTCAGAAAAGTTTGCAATTTTTCTTTGTATAAACTATTATTTAGTACACATCATATTTCAAGACTACACATTTTAAAATTTAAAATTTCAAAATATTAAAATTTATTAGAGATACATTTTTTACCTCAATTTGTCAAATTACCCACCAAAAACACGTTTTGCAAAAATCGATTTCTACGTTCGTTCAAGGCAATGAAACTCTAAATAGAATGTTACAAAAATATCAATATGCTTGTAGTTCGAATGTGTGCTATTTTATCGCGTGAATAAACTGTAGATACACTATTGGACAATATGTATATCCAGGATGA
Organism: Lethrus apterus; assembly: GCA_018397195.1. Taxonomy (NCBI): domain Eukaryota; kingdom Metazoa; phylum Arthropoda; class Insecta; order Coleoptera; family Geotrupidae; genus Lethrus; species Lethrus apterus. Next base: position 5,164 of record JAFFZR010016163.1, on the reverse strand, counting down.
TTAATACTCTCGCATATCGCTGGAAGTAAACGTTTGTGTTTTATACGAGAATGTACAGGCTACACGTGGCGACCATGAAAATATGTGAGGGCTTCGTTAATTTTATATTTCACTGTTGACTTGTTTATGTGAGGTTTTTGGCGGTTTTGATGATATTTATCTTCACAATATGAATGTTAATATAATGCGTAGGTGATAAAAAGCAACAGCGTTTAGAAAATTAGAAATTAGACTATTGAATATTCCAGTGACACGATTTCAAATCCTTTTACTGCAAACGTGTCAGTTGCTATGGTATTATCTTGGAAACCTTACATGTTACATACATAATATACATCAGGGAATTATTACGTTGTTAAATATAACACATACATTAACGACAGAATGTGCTATAAATGTGAATTATTTATGCAACATATAATTTCAGTACGTTTTATCGTTTATTTATGCACTTGGATTTTAAATGCAATGCGAGAATAATGTATGGAAAATACACGCTTATATTTGGAAAAATCATCGATTTTGGTACACTATGTATATTTTTTCCGACTTAACCCTTTCGTCCCTGAATATAAAAAATTTGTTTTGAACCAAAATTGAGACATATTTCTGTTAATTAAGTGTCCAGTGATCGAACTCTGCTATTAAAACTGAAATTATTTATTTGAGGGGGCCTGGGGAGTATCGTACATATGTATACCAGCAGGGTTTTAGTGTGGTACGTATATTTACCATCAGGTACTAAATGACACATGATTTAGAAATTGTACTTTGAAAAAGGTTCATAATTGTCACTAGATCCAGAAGAAAAGTCCATATTTTCAACAATGGCTTCCATTTCTTTTCTAAAATAGAACAAATTTTTTAGTAATTGATTTTATTTACCACCATAATTCAATAAAAATTGAATTTACAAAATAATTTTTATAAACCTGGTGGTACACAACTGCTCCAGGGAAAACACCGGATGGTACGCATATGTACCATGCGATGAAATGAAAATTATTGGCAAACCATAAACGAATAATACATATCTCAGTCTTGATGACATGTACAGATATTTTACCACAAAAATACTACACAATTTACAAATAAAATACACTAAATACTACCTAACTAAATACACTAACAGTTACAGCGGCTATCTCTTTACTAACAAACCAATTCTAACCTCAAAATGGGCGCATGTTTATAATAAGGCGCGTAACTGATAATGTATAACCCGGCTTGGTACAATTCCCGCTACTCTAAAACGCGTTATTTAACTTTCAGGTGTTTTGAAATACTGTTGGTACCTATGAGTACCACTCGTGACGAAAGGGTTAACACGCATTGTTTCGGCTAAATTTTATTTTGGATTACATTGTAGTAAACATAATCTTGTCTTAGATACGTTGATCCGGCGTAAGTCAGTTTCAGTTGGACAATTATCAATCCTCACAATTCTACTCTGACAGCCGGAATAATTAACTTGAAACGGTGTCCTGTGCATTGCGTTCGTGTTATCGGACGATTCTTAGGGTCCGGTGTTAGTTCCGCTACACGTCAACCGTTAACTGTGCTTTCCGTTCCACGCTCCAACCGTTCCACTAATTGGGTAATTACGTCACTATCAGCTGCAAATGGATGGCGTTCATCTCGCTTAGGAAATTGCAAATACTTGGATGCAGTTCGGAGTATGCGCCAGCCATTCCTTATAACGACACTTTGTCAACATAAATTAGAGGCGGACATTAAATTTTAGACTCTCCGAACTAATTTCGGTTTAATATCGTCGCTATAATGGATACCAACGCAATATTTTACAAAACGCGTGTATAATTTAATTCCGAACGTCGCGTCGCGTCGTTCATTTCGCGGTGATGATTGGTTCAACACCGAACGATCTTCTATTAAATTCGATTAAATTTTGTGCCGGTAAAAATGTTTAATAATTCGATCATACCCAGTATGTTTTAAAAGTAGTAAAATATGTTGATACGTCCATTATCAAAAAAGAAATCAATCTACAATATTAATCTTAAGATAATATTACTAATAACTAAGATTAATGTAAACACAGGATCCATATATGTTTTCTCATATACACTGTGGTGATAAAGTTTGGAACAAAATTCATAAAAACGTTCTATGTCTTTAAGAAAATCGCTCGGACAGGTCAATTTTTGTTTTTGAAATGCCGTCTTCTAATGTTAATTTTTTTTTAATGACTTCATTGGTTTTTGCACAGTGACGTCATCATCATTTTTTTAAATGACAACCCCCCTTTTTTCTTCTGTTTTTAATAGACCGTTTTACTACTTAAACGGTGATGTAAAAAAATTGGTACAGTGAGATCGAAAAAAAGATTAGTCAAAGTAAGCCATGAACAAAAATCGGTATATCTTTACTTAAACCACTATTTATTTCTTAATGTCAAATTGACGTTTGTCAAAAATGTTGTCCAAACAAATCAAAGCTTTTCTTTTAGAATTCTGTTTTTGAAATGGAAATAAAACAGTAAACGGTGAATGACAATATTCTTACGATGCCTGTTATGAAGAATTTCAGGAGCACTTTCCTATTGAATATTTTTGACAAACGTCACTTTGACATTAAGAAATAAATAGTGGTTTAAGTCAAGACATGCCGATTTTTGTTCATGGCTTACTTTGACTAATTTTTTTTCGATCTCACTGTATCATGTTCCTGCGTTTCTACCATGACTTTTCTTTCTCAATCTAAATGTCTTTTTCACACTTAGGTAAGCGATTTATAGACGAAAAACAAAATTTAAAGTTTTTTGTTTTGTAGGCATTATTAGAAAAAAAAATCGTTTGCTGATCTTTAAATTGACCAACTTTTCCGTAATTTAACTGATCTCGTATGTCTTACAGTTTTCGTAATCCCAATGCCTAGAATTTAAATGGGTTTGCATAGTTGAGCTCTTTGGTTGAAGGATTAACTTAACTGCAGTATTTGTTTGTGATAGATTTTACATGCAGTGTGTCCCAGGATTGATGTTACAAAATGTGATTGACTATAAAATTTTGAATTTTATTTTAAGATTGTGGGATTAAGTTCTGCTTGGTTTGAAGAGAATTTTAAGAATCTTTTAACAAAAAAATAGTATTTACAACAAATTTAACTTACAAAACGTAATAATAACATTGATCTACAATAAATTATTTAAAATTTATTATAAATAGGTATAATTTATTTTTTTTATCTAAAAAATGACGGTTTAAATCAAAGTAGGCAGATCTTCATGAAATTTTGTATAAGGCCATAATTTCTCATTCTGAATAAGTTTTCTTAGTAACATTTTGCCGTATAATGAACAAAAAGGGTACTTTACCTGAAAAAAATAGTTTTCGCTTCGCTGTCAAGGCCGACTTGTTTTTCAAAAACTGAAAATATTCTTGAAATTCTCTTCAAATCAAGCAGGACTTAATTCCACAATCTTAAAATAAAATTCAAAAATTTTTAGTAAATTTGTTTGTAAAATCAGTTTTGAGACATACTGTATATTATATTTTTTTTATTTTACATAAATCCAAAAAAATATTTGTGCTAACGTAGCAGCAGATATGCCGATAACATTACCACATGTATGTTGCATTTTCATATTACGCAAAATATTTTATCCAAACATAAACAATTCATGCAGAAGAATTTCATTATTTCACTCGTTGCTTTTGTCGTTCAAGTTGGCTGATTTACAACTTTCCCTAGAAATAAAGAAATAAACAAACGTTAGCATTACCGCTAACTTATCTTGATGCTATTTTAAAAACACTTGATAAACGTTTTATGTAACGTTATCGGCTTAGTACCTGGAATCACTTATCTTCAAGCAAGATAACTCCATAAGTCAAATTAAACTGCCGTCTAAGCATAAAGTGAAATTGCATGAATAGCATAAAATTGATTGTTCACAAAAGTTTGTTTTTTATTTGAATTGTTTGTGTTTTGGAATTTTGTATTACAAAAATTTTGCTAGCGTTTCTTTTTTTACAAGAGCTTAAATCGTCCAGCTTTAATAGTTTTGTTGTATTTATCGTATAATTACGCAATACTGGACAGAAGAAATTTACTTATTTTAATTTCAAGTCGTGCGCGTGAGCGTGAAGCCATATGTCTTGGAATGACATCCGTTTAAGTTGAATACACTCGTCGGATTTTAAATCAATATGGCCCATAACTGTGTAAGCGAATTCTATTACTAAGAATTTAAACCGTACGTGATTTGCTGCATTTTTCAAAAAGTTGCCATGTTTGTAGAATTTCTGGTCGATGCACAAACTTTTGATTTGTTTTATTCCACATTTACTTGACCAAACACATAATGCTCCTCTTCGAAGCCATTTAAGGAAGTGCGAAAAGCTCGTTGAAACTTATTATGTGGGCGATTATTATCCGTTGAATAACATCTTTGTACAGCGAATCATTTACTACCGCGATAGTTTCAGTTATTTTAGAACTTTGGGTATATTCATCGTTAAATTTTTTTTTGCCGTGCCTGACGTCACAAAAAAAGAAACCTGTTAGCTGAGCATGAACAAAGATTTAAATCTATCACAAGTAAATCAATTTATTTATTTAAAAATGTGCACACCATTCGATCTTTTCCTTTTAATAGAAATTATTTTCAAATTAGAAAAACCACAGAGACAGCGTTACAAATTTCAAGAAACTTTCTGTACAGGGTGGGCAAATTTCGATGTTTTAATAGGGAATTTCGATAACCATAAGAGATACAAAAAAATTACCCTACGATCCTCGATCGCTTTTTTGTAGAAAAATTCAATGGTGAAAACCAAAGTTGGCTATCGTCTTTTGTTTTCGAGTTATGGGCAAAAATTCGATTTTTTCAATTTTCGTTTTATGCCTATATCTTGCTTATTTTGAAAAATGAAGGAAAATAATGTCCACGTTCTTCAAGCACTTTTTTGATAAGAATGCAGTGGCGTTGTTAGTTTTTTGAAAAAGTTCTCCAAATTCCAGTTATGACACAAAGTCATATTTTTTTATATGGAGCTCATCGTTGGCTGTGGCTTAAATAAAAAGATAATTTTTTTCCCTTTTCAGCAATATATAACATGCATGGCCAATTTTTAATTCTCATAGAGATTTTACAAAAATTCATACTTTTCAAGGTCAGACTTATATCGAATATTCAAAT
>JAFFZR010016162.1:0-10875 GCA_018397195.1 Lethrus apterus | reverse complement strand
ACGACAGGTGTAACCCAAAAACTGACATCAGTCTGCAGTCAGTGTGAGAGGATCAATGCATGTCGAGCTCGTGGTTCATTTTTCACAGCCAACAAAGCTGGCGACCACCTGATGCTTAGGTCTTTCGCCATTAAGTAGGAGCATCAGGCGAGAATACGTTTGATTACTTTTCAAAATTAACGATATTTATAGGAATCACATAGAAGATGCAGTATCGTTGGGACTACCGATGCTAATCGAAGACATTAACGAAGAATTGGATCCAGTGTTAGACCACGTTCTCGAAAAAAATCACATAAAAATCGGCAGCACGTACAAGGTGAAAATAGGCGACAAGGAAGTGGACGTGAATAAAGATTTTCGAATGTACATAACGACCAAGCTGGCGAATCCAGCGTACACTCCGGAGATATTCGCGCGAACGTCGATAATCGACTTTACGGTTACGATGAAAGGTACGTCTGAGTTTGCTTCGAACCGTCACTGAAGTTATCCACGAACAGGTTTGGAAGATCAGCTTTTGGGTCGGGTCATCTTGAGCGAAAAAAAAGAACTGGAAACCGAACGTACGAACTTGATCCGCGACGTGACCGAAAACAAAAGAAAAATGTTGGAACTGGAACAAAACTTGCTGTATAAACTGACGACAATTCAGGGATCTTTGCTCGACGATGAAACGCTCATTGGGGTCTTGAACGTGTCTAAGGATACGGCGGCGGAAGTCAGAGAAAAATTGATAATCGCGAAAGACACTGAAATAAAAATTAACGCCGCTCGAGAAGAATTTCGGTAAGTATTGCGATACGTAACTCAATTATTGATTTATTCGTTTTTAGGCCCGTCGCGACAAGGGGGAGCGTTTTGTACTTTTTGATAACGAACATGGCTATGGTGAATGTGATGTATCAGACGTCGTTGGTTCAATTTTTAGAACGTTTTGACATATCGATGGCCCGATCGGAGAGAAGTCCCATAACATCCAGGTAAACGCAATTTTATTTCATATACTTTTTGCTTTCCGCGCTCGTTATGTAAACACAACACGCTTCCCATTGGCAACAATTAACAAATACAACCTTCTCTTTAAAAATATGAAACTCAGCATGTGATGTAATTGGTTTAAAATCTGGAGGTTTGCCTGCACACATCTCTCAAGATTTTGGGTTTATCATTGAAATAAAGTTATTAGATTTAAAATGATACGTTTCCAGACGGCTGATATTTATAATCGAGGCCTTGACGTACGAAATTTTCAAGTACAAATCGCGCGGTCTGTACGAAGCGGACAAGTACATGTACGTGCTTCTGATGACTTTGAAAATCGACCTTCAGCGAGAAAACATAACGCACGAAGAATTCCAGATATTCATTAAAGGCGGCGCCGCTTTGGATCTGAACGATTGCCCGCCGAAACCGGGGAAATGGATAATGGACATGACGTGGCTCAACCTGGTCGAGTTGTCCAAACTCAGGCACTTTCAGTACATCATCCAACACGTAAGCAAATTTTCCACGCGATTTTCCAATTGACGATGAAATTAGCCTGTAGGATTATCGTGAATTTCCGCTTACAATTCGTTGAATTCTCATTACGTTTGTTTCATTTAATGCATAAATAAATTCAGGTAACCGACAATGACAAGGTTTGGAAACATTGGTTTGACAAAGACGCCCCAGAAGAAGCAGTCATCCCTGATGGTTACAACAGCTTGGATACATTCAGAAGATTACTGATGATACGGTCTGTATAAAATAGTCAATCGTTTTAAATTTATTTAAAATTTCTTGCTGCAATCGTCTTCAACCGTATTCCTTTTCTTCTTTCGTTCCTACCAATCATATGACTTCGCCTTCACTTAGTCATTTCACTCCAAATATTACTGTATTGGTTAGAATTAATGAAAGTGAAGATAGAATTAAGGATCACATTGCAAAAGTGAGCAAAATGGGAAATATTAAGTGTTCAGCTAAAAATAGGACAAGAATTATCCCCGAAAGGTTTGTACAAAATAATAACACATATTCCTGAGGCCAAAATAGAACGATTTAACCCAACTTACCTCTATTCAAAGTTGCTTCGTTTAGCCGCTAGAGGGATACAAATTTCCTGAAAAGAAATCGTTTTTTCGAGAAAACTTTATAACGCTTTTCGCGATTGGGACCAAATTTGGATTGTGGATTTGTACTGAAAGAAAGCATTATTTGGAATGTTATTTTCTCTTCTGCCTGTTTTGTAAGTGGTCAAAAAATGATCATCCACATCTTAAGAAGCTCATACTTTTTTTTGTTATTAGATGAATACTTTTGAAACTTTTTTTGTTGATAGACACATATGTTACCTACATTTCTTGTCTCTTGCTCCATTTCGTCATTTCTCATAGTTTAGGCAGAAAAAATTAATAACACTCAACACGAACTAGAAATTTTAATCAAATCAACGAAAAAAATTCACAACTAATATTCGAATATACCTTCTGCATGAATGCAAAGATTAACACGTCGTAAAAATTTGAAGTGGACCCTTCTCATCATTTCGACATCGTTTTTTAGAGTGTCTACTGCAGGAATTATGGCAACGCATCCAAAATGCAGTAGACACTCTAAGAAACGATGTCGAAATGATGAGAAAAATCCAGTTCAATTTTCTACGACGTGTTAATCTTAGCAATCATGCAGAAGGCGGTATATTCTCGAACATTTGTTGTGAATTTTTTCGTTAATTTAATTAAAATTACTAGTTCGTGTTGAGGGTTATTATTTTTTTTCTGCCTAAACTATGAGAAATGACGAAATGGAGCAAGAGACAAGAAATATAGGTAACTTATGTGTCTATCAGCAAAAAAAGTTTCAAAAGTATTCATCAAATAACAAAAAAATTATGAGCTTCTTAAGATGTGGATGACCATTTTTTGACCACTTAAAAAACACGCAGAAGAGAAAATAACATGTCAAATAATGCTTTCTTTTAGTACAAATCCACATAAGCGATAAGCGTTAGAAAGTTTTCTCGAAAAAACGATTTCTTTTCAGGACATTTGCATCCCTTTAGCGGCTAAACGAAGCAACTTTGAATAGAGGTAAGTTGGGTTAAATCGTCCTATTTTGGCCTCAGGAATATGTGTTATTATTTTGTACAGACCTTTCGGGGTCACCATGTATATTTAAAAATATATATACATTAAAATATGGACTATAATGGACTGTCAAAATCTTTCGATGCTTTTTATGAATGTGAATATTTACTAAGTGAAAATTGAATAACTAGAGCACGTACTCATGTTTAAAAAAATAGTTTTAATTTTATAAAGAAGACTAATAAGTAAAAACATAACACAAATGTAATTCCATACAGCACAATTGCTTCAAATTATATTCAGTTTAATTGTTGCCTTTAAAAGCGTGAGATTGTCCTTTTTTGAGCTTTCGGTTTTTTAATACCTTCACCCTAAGTAGAATCTTTTCTCTAAATTTTATGCTAATTAATTTTAAAATAATCTATCATTTACTTGTGAAAGGCTCGATTTAGTACAAAATTCATTTCACGTCGATAAAATTTCCAAAAACCATTGTAATCGATTAAAAATACCATGTCCAACAATGTTTCTCCAAATTTGGATGCAAAGGGTACACACAGAATAATAATAATCAATAATAAAAATGAAATTATACCTGTCCCGGCGTTCTTTTATTCTGGTATGAAATAATAAATAATAACGTTTTAAAAACATTCTTTTTTAAAGCTCGCACCGGCCGGCGCGGCGCGGCGGCGGCAAGAGTTGTAGGCGATACAAAATATTTTATTAACTAATAATTTAATATATTTTATAAGTGACACTAAATAGTTTTTTTTTTAAATATTTGTTATGTTATATTATTGGACACATCATATTTTATTTTTATATATTGGTACATCTAATTGGTAAATTCTTTCATATTGCTTACGTATTAGAACTGTCATTTCAAATTTGAAAACCTGTGCCGGACACATTATTGTTTACTTTATTCAATAACAGTTCAGTAAACCAGAAAATACGATAGACAGGAATAAATATAATAACGTGAATACAAGCGTCATTTGCATGCTCGACTACTAAACGCAATTGCTATTATAAATGTCACTAACAGCAGTAACAGCATCTAGTGATGTAGCTAAGAACATGTATAATATACATATATGTTGTTTTTATTTAATAAATTGTATAGTAATAGCATATTATATATTAATAATATTAATTACATTATTAATTAAAATTAAAATATATAGGCTGATTCCGAAATAGGTTACACTGTTTAAATAGGTGATAACTGATCTTGTCCTTGCTAGCAACAAAAAATGTTTTAATGATTCATCCAACCAAAACTAAACAAACAAACAAAAATTAACTTTCAGTAAACTTCATCGAAAATTATACGACTAACCTACCATTTAATAAAGAACCGGAAAAATGACTAATTTCAGCATTCAAATAAAAACTCATTGAAGAAAAAGACGAATAAATATTTTTAATAAATGTTCCTTCCAGACATTCACAATTATAAGTAAAGAAGCTAATCAGAAGATTTTCGAGCAACGTGAATCAAATATTGTTTGGAAGGTTTGTGTTGCAATTGAGTTTTTCATACGTATGAGAAGTATCTTGAAAAGAAGAAATTCAATTAGAAATAAAAGCCCTTGTAACACTCTTTAAAAAAAATGCGTAAAAGATCTTTTCTGTAAATTTTCAACACATGCATTTGATTTTTTTCCTAAACATTAAACTAAATTCTAAAAAACTTGAATTTTTAAAATTGTTTATTAATTTTTTTCTGTTTATTATTATTTATCTTCCAATATTGGCAACCGTTACTAAATATTTTTTCATTTATATTTTAGGTTAAAGTAATTTTTTAGGCATATCTTTAATGTAATTACAGTCTTAACAGTTCGAATCTTACGATTTGATTGTGTTAGGTATTTATGATATATGCTTTTTCTTCATCTTTTACTGGGTTGTTCTAACTATGATATACAATAAAAACATTATAGTTATTATTATTATTATTTGAAATTATCTTTTACTCCTGAGCAAACAACCAATAAAACAACGTGAAAATGTAATACATACAGCAATAGCTGGAGTATATAAAAACAACGTGGGACGCAATTGGGATATTGTAAAGTTTGGTTCATCAAAGACTTTAATTTATTATATGTATAGGTAACCGTTTGACCAATTGATAGAACATTAATAAATAATAATAAATTATGTTTTTTACTTGTTGCTTGCTTAGAAGTAAAAGAGCAATTACAACAAATATTCTGGCTAAGTAATTAGGTCGATTCGACCTTTAAAATTTTACAAGTGTGACATTAAATTATTGGTGAATTGGTTTAAATTTCCCGCAATTTTAATTTTCTGTTAACTATCACAGGGGGCGCAAAACGCAGTATTAGCCTTGTTTATATATAATTAAAGTTACTCAACCGACACTAGTTCTGGGAACTTTGGGACAGAGGGCGCTGAGCTTCATTCATAAATTTTGAAGCGGAGGAGTAATGATATAGGGTATTAACCTTGTTTATATATATTTTACCCTCTGCATAAGCATATTCATTTACTAATACCCTATATCATTACTCCTACGCTTCAAAATTTGTGAATGTAAGACTCGTAAATTCGACGCCATCTATCCAAAAATTCCCGAACTACTACAAGGGTAGTACAAAAACTAAAGTTTCCATTAATATCTTATCTCTGAATATAACATAATTTGCGCCATCTGTATTGAATAGTCGATAAATACAAGCGTAAAATGTAAACTAACAGGTGGCTTCCTTCAAAGTTTGACGTCATTAGGAATGGGAGGGGGCCATTTCAGTCATGTTGACGTTTAATTAAGTTTTCTTCTTTGAAAACACGAAATGTGAAGTTTTGTAAATATTTACGTTAATTGGTTAGACCAGTTGAATGTATGAAAATAATGGTTATAAAATGAATTGGGTAATAACTGCAAGTAAGTGAAATTTATTTTTATTACACATCCCAAATTATATTGTCCCATTTTCATATAATCAAATTTAACATTTAAGGACTTGATTGATTATTCAGAAAAATCATCTGCCAGATTACAGTTTTATGAATGAATACAATGAGCTTCCCACTACCAACACCCACACATATTTATGCAATTTTAATTGTGCTATTCCACATGTTGAAATCAATAACATACACATACTTTATTCTTTTTTTTTTTAGATGAATTACAAAATTAGAAAAGTTATAAGACATGAGGTTCAATAAACAAGAACTGGAAACACTGGCGACACAGCCTTCGAATAAGTTTGAAAAGGAAGGAATATTGTACATTCGAGAGAGGCAAGAGGGATTTTTCAGAAAATCAGAAAGTAAGTAACTGAAAAAATGAATATATTTGATAGCATGTAGATAATTAATAAAATTACTTTATGTAGCATGTACATTTTATCAGTGTCTAATATCGCATGACTTGTGTCGTGTTACATAGATTTTTATGTGTAAAAATATTCATTGTTTACTTTAACCCACTGGTATTAAATACGTCATTCGCACAGGGATAAGATCAGCTACAAGTAATCAACTTCGTATAATGATTATGCTGGCAGGAAATATTTGTGGGAATTGATTAGGTTATATAATCAAGATTTATTCAGCCCACAATAACATGTTAAGCAATATTCATATTTATATGGAAAACAAATTGTGAAGAATAAATAAATGTTTATGTAATGGACCCAAGGCAGTTCATCATTTTTAGATTGTGAACTGTTTGTATTAGACTGGCATACATTTTCTTTAATACAATAGATAAATATTTTACAATATAAATTTATAATCTGTCCAAAATATAGATATTTTATTAACATTATGCTAATTTTATTAAAGCATTTTTTGATTTACATATTAATTTGTTTTTCAATAATTGATAATGTGGCCTTCCCTTTCATGAACAATTCTGTTTTCGTTTATTTATTCTGTTATAATTAAAAACTTTCTGTTGACAGAATAGTTTTCTCTTTCAATTGGTAGGTAGTATTACAATATGTGCAGGATAAAATTAAGTTTAAAAATTAAAGTTATCAAGTACGTAACATTTTAATTAGATGATTTTCATTTATAATTGCTACTACTGACCCACTATAGGTTTGCACAAAAATTGTACATGCTCATGGTTTTAGAACAATCATTTTTTGTTATTATGAGATATTTGTGTCTAATGGTTGTTTGTAATATTTTCTAAATGAGAATAATTTATTTTAAATTATATGGTTTGATGGTCATACATTACAGGGAGAAATTACAAAAAAGAAAAACAAAAGAGGCTACGGAATCTGAGCTGTGTTGGGGGCGTCAGCAAAGGTATTGCCACCACGATGCACCTAAATTAACTTTGTCCATGTTCTATCTTGTTTGTCGACGATAGTGAAGATAGTTGGGGACTCTCAACTATTTATTTTTTCTCATGTGTTCGTCTGTGATTCTTTACTTTTAAAACATGCCACTAATGTAAACGTTTAATGTTTATCTTTTCGTATCTGTAACATATCTTTAATTGTATATACATGTCTATAGTAACACACAAGATTGAACAGGACTAACATTGATATTGATCATCAATTAACCACATGCTTCACTTTGGGTACTCGGTTTAAAATATGCTAATTTATTGCTTTAATATTTCAGGTGGTGGTAGACTCATTATTACACATTGCACCTTGTGACTCACAATAACTTTTTATAGATTATTTTTGTTAACTTTCTTTTTGCATTATTAACTGTATGTGCATAATATTTAAAGGAACAGGATTCACCCAGTAACAATTTATTATTTATTTGTATTTTTGTTATGAATTTTATTTTCATAACGAATAAGAATCGACGTTAGTACAAGGTTTAAATAAGATGTTGTTTCTCAACAAATCTTATTTGCATTTATGTGCATGTGTGATTATTACGTATGTTGTAGTTGTGTGTTTTGTTTTCAGTTTTGTTATAAAGTAGAGTTGATGCTGGTTAGTCATTTTTGTTTCTTACAAATCGTGAACGGTACTTTTTATTCTGAAATTAATGTTTAATGTTAATGTTTAATTTCAGCATTTTATTTTTGCATTATGTTTTATTAGAGGTATTCTTTTTAATAAAAATAATTGGAAATTAATTTAAACAAACGAACATGTTTATATTCACAACTTTCTCTAATGGGTTTTATTTTACAAATAAGTATTGCTGATGGCAATAAGAAACGTATAAATTTATATTATATCATCAAGTCTGTGATTCCATTACATGATTTAAGAAAGAAAAACTTCTAATATTTTTCGATTAGTATTGACTGTTATATTTTTGATAGAATGTGCACTGTGATTGTGACTACAAGTTTCATAACAATAATTTTCAATATATCAGAGTAACATTTACTCTGATATATTGAAAATTATTGTTGTCATTTTAATATAAAAAGATCAAGAATTTGATGAAATATTTTAATGCACTTTTCACAAAATGTTTGTTCTATTATCAGTTATAATAAATTCATCTTACAAGTAGTATGAATAAAATTTTTTTCGTGATTTGACCAAATTTAAAACCTATTTTATTGTAGATAATTTAAAAAATACATATTGGTGTTATTTTCATTGTAAATTGCAAGTTATTGGAATACTTTATATTTTACATTTCCTTTAGTAAATTTGGAAAGATGGTGCCGCCTAAGAGGAAATCTACTGTTTTATTTCAAAAGCAAAGATTCATGGTCAGAGCCTGTGGGTGTAGTTGTTTTAGAACAATGTCAGGTACGTTTGGATGCTCCGATGGCCTCTACTCCCTTGCCGACTGATGGTCATTACCCTTTTTATTTAGGTAATTAACCACAACTTCAGTTGTCCACTATTGAACCATTTATTTCAGTGTTTGATGGTGGTTTATGTCAATTATTAGCTGCAGCATCGGATACTGAACGTTCAAGTTGGATGGAAGCTATAAGATGTGCAAGTTATGAAGGTATAAGAGCAGAAATGCACGCGTTAAGACAATGCATCGAAAGAAGACGAAATCACAAACCTTCCATTGAATTATCGATATGGAGATTGCAGAGAGGTCATATTATAGGTAAAAAAACATTTTAATTTAAAACAGCATTAACTTAATATTACTAGATTCTAAAATAAGGATCAGTCAAGTCTTTCTCCTTAATGGACTATAAATTAATAATGAATACCACAACCATCATTTCAGTATACAAAGTATAGAATATTTAATATCAAGAAAGGACTCTTTCTTGTGGGCCTCTAAGTTATAGTTATATTATAACATTATGTTTTAATTGTCGGGATAATTTATGGGCAAGTTTCTTGCAATCATTTACATGAAGATAAAAAGAACTTGGCTGCTAATTGTAGTTGTTAATTTTACAATTTAATAATTTGTTAATACCAACTTTTATTTTTGCAGACATGTCTGAATTACCGCTTTGTGAAGTTTCATTAGCATGTGATAACCTTTTATGTGATGGTCATGGAAGACCCCCAAACCCGACATTAGTTGTTGATGTTTATATGCCATCATTTAAAATGTGGGTGCAATATGCACGTACTGAAATTATAGAGGTTAGTTAATTTACTGTTCGTAAAAAGTCTATTAAATAACCTTTACAGAGAAGTAGTAATCCAGGTTTTCTCAGTACGGTGAGTTTTCGGGCAAGTGATGGACTTGCCGGTGATTCTCGGATTCGTTTTACAGTTTTCGATGTAAGAGAACGAGTTTCACACACAGCTATTCCTTTGGGATCGGCTTGTGTGTTACTCAGTGCCATACAAGATTCTTCACGATTACGAATACCTTTATTGTCGAGAGCACAAGTTACTGTTGGATTTTTGACACTTAGTGCGTGGTCTTTGGAAGCCGAAGATAGGGGGAGCAGCACTGAACATACTCCTTGTCGAGTGCCATCACATACAACAACACAAGTAAGGTTTTATACAGTGTGTCCACGGATCTGATGCACAAGGGGAAACACTTTATTCTTCATTTTATGTAAAAAATTTGTACTATATGATAGTTTTTGCTTGCCTTAAAACCATTAGAAATCGTATTTTGTATGCATATAAATGTTGAAAGAAATTTATGTAAGTTCATATTATTGTTGATAATTGCATTGCCTTGAAATGCTGTCGACATTTAATTAATAAGTGAGATTTATACAGGATGGGCCACTTAAGTATATTTCCTCGATAACTCCATTGCTGTTAGAGATGCGAAAAAATGTTCAATATAAAAGTTATTTGGATTTACAAGTTGCACATTTTTAAGGTTGGCGGACTTCCGGTTATATAGGAAATGCATACGAACTTCGTTATTTTAAATGGAACACCTGTATATTATTGCATTTTTTAATTTCCCGTCAAATTTACAGGTCACTTCATTAACTATATATACAGGGTGTACCAACTAAGATGGAAAGTTCAATTGCTCAGTTATTAATAGTAATTCAGTTCTGAAACTTTGTATGCATTGATAATTCAAATTTCTCTATCAACTAAAAATATGTACAAAGATGGCCGACTTCCGGTTATACCGGAAGTCGGCACAAACCTTCTTATTTTAAATGCAACACCCTATTTTTTATTATCTTTTTGGATTTTCCATAAAAAATAAACACCAGATTATTAAACACATACTTGGTCTTAGTGGCACTGTTTCGGAGTTATTCGACTTTTTTTGAAAAAAACTACTCTTGCAGTGTTTTCGGAAATTTGAAGTATCTCTGGAACTAATGTGCGAAGAGATCTGCGGTTTTAACCATTCGATTTATTAAGATGCGTTTTATTCCTCAATACAAATTGAAACAATTCGGTTCATT
>JAFFZR010016160.1:0-13754 GCA_018397195.1 Lethrus apterus | reverse complement strand
GCTATAATTAATTATAAAACAATTTTTCTCTAGGATCGCTAGTTAAGGAACAATAATTTCTTGCATTCTGGGTGTTCACGAATTATTCTACAATAGCTAACTTTTTTATTTAAAAAGATACAAACTTGGTTAAATGGACAAAGTTTAAGTACCTCGCAATGCGCATTTCGCGCAATAAATTATAAAACAAAAGAACATCGCGTTGTTAAGATACAAGCAAAACGATTAGTTTTTAAAATTGAACACTCTGTATATTTTTATATTTTTAAGTTGCTCTGATTGCCTGCTATAATTAATTATAAGACAATTTTTCTCTAGTCTCGCTAGTTAATGAGTTAAAAAATAAAGTAATAAATAATAAAAATCAAAAAGCAAAAGAACTATTGTTATCCTCCTCTTACAACCAGTTGTTTTACAAATGTGTCTGATGCATCTGAAATCAATAATAATAATAGAAATATATTATAAATTATTTATTTACCACTATTATAATTTTAATGAAATTTGCAAAATTATTTTCCCCAAAACTCTTTTAATAGCGGGTTTAGAGAAAAATAGTCATAATTAATTATAGCAGACAACCAGAGCAACTTAAAAATATAAAAATATACAGGGTGTTTAATTTAAAAAATTAATAGTTATGCTTGCATCTTGTATCGCCAAGTTCTTTTGTTTTATAATTTATTTCGCAAAATGCGCATTGCAAGGTACTTAAACATTGTCCATTTAGCCAAATTTGTATCTATTTAAATAAAAAAGTTAGCTATTGTAGAATGTTCCCATGAACAGGCTGTATATGACGGAAAGATATATATAAAAGAAGGATAAAATGTAATCATTAAATACACATTAAGCAACAAATTCTTTAAAATAGTAAAATATCTGATCGGCGAGAAATATTTTCAATTTCTGTTTAATATCACCAAGTTCGAAATCGACTTTAGCTCCACAGGGAGACTATTAAAGGCCTTCACATTTATAAAATTGGCCCTGGACCCACAGAGTTTAGAAATCAATTCTGAATCCTCATGTTATTAATAAAATATGAATTACGTGGAAAGAATTGTACATTGTCTTTTAGGAATAACACTATATAAATATATGTAATAATAATAATAATAATAATAATAATAATATGTCTTTGTTGAACTAAAACATATACATAGGAAAGAAAATACAACAGAAATCTATTAACTGTGCAAAGAAAAGGCAAGGTTCAAAAATCTGCTTATACCTAACACTGAAAGATGGAAAATAAAAAAATAATATGTACTACTTTTCATTTCCTACAATAATAATAATAAACAATACAAATAAAAAAGAATATAAATTAAATCCTAATTTTGCATACTCCGCCTAGAATGAATTTCATTAAACAAATTTTCATTGAACGAAAACCATAGTTATCTCAGTAGGTTGACTCACATGTCTTTTAAGGTTTAGAATATACTTGTAATGGCTAATCATGTAACATCATTGCTCTTCAAAGTTTACATTAAAGTCACCACGAACAATCATTGTTTTTTTCCCATTATACATTTAGTAAATCAAACTAATCAGAATGTCCTTCGTATAATTAGAATGAATTTCTTAAAAAACACTATATTCTACCCAAAGTAGTATTGAAAGAGTATTGAATTTGAAATTCCGAAGAATTTTTATAAATGATTGATAAATGATGAGTCAATTACATATATAAAAATTTAAAGGTTAATTATTTGAAATTATGTCGAATATTTTACTAATTAATAAATATTTATTAATTTATTAATTAATGATTTCTATCATTTAAAATTAAACCTTTTTAATTGACATCAGAAATGCGAGGATTTAGGTCAATTTGTTGACAAAATACGAAATAAATATAAAGTTTTCCGTAAAATACGGTACAAGCAACGGGAAACAATAATAATCCCAAAGGCAGACGAAATGTACGTTCCCGAAGGAGCCAATTTAAAAATGATATCTCCTCATTAGTAAGATCCCTGCAGGGCGCATTCATTATGGGTATGTACACAACGTCACGGAGAATCACTTTCAGGTTTCTAAACCATTAGTCGTAGAGGGGAATTCAACAATGACAAATACGACACTTGCGTGTTACATTTTCGAAAAGTAGGTGCTAATTTTCTTAATAGGTTTTGATAAATTTGACTCGCATATAGGAAATTGATTATTATTTTTTTTTTAAACAAAACTTTTAAAATTGATTGGTTTTATTCGTATTTGGATTTTCCTCATTTTTTGTAATGTAAAATTTATGTCAAGTATTCATAAATCATGTTTTCAAATTTTTTAAAATTTTGTAAGTATGTAGTTGTTTTTTTTTTTTTTTTAATTAAACTTTTGTAATATTTAAGAGAAATTTATTAACACTTTATTAATATTTATTGTACGCTAAGGGATCACTGGTCTCGTGGCTTAGTCAGTAGGTTAATAATCTCAAGGTCTAGGGTTCAAGTCTTAGTGTCGGACATTGTAAACTTATACAGTGAGATCGAAAAAAAAAATTAGTCAAAGTAAGCCATGAACAAAAATCGGCATGTCTTTACTTAAACCACTATTTATTTCTTAATGTCAAATTGACGTTTGTCAAAAATGTTCAATAGGAAAGTGCTTCATAACAGGCATCGTAAGAATATTGTCATTCACCGTTTACTGTTTCATTTCCATTTCAAAAACAGAATTCTAAAAGAAAAGCTGTGATTTGTTTGGACAACATTTTTGATGTCAATTTGACATCAAGGCCGAGTTGCACCAACGCAAATTAGTTAATCCTCGATTATTTTCTATAGTAACCATTACTACAACAATAGTCATGACAATGGTTTCTATAGAAAGTAATACAGATTAATTAACCGTGGCTTGGTGCAACTGGGCATAAGAAATAAATAGTGGTTTAAGTAAAGACATGCCGATTTTTGTTCATGGCTTACTTTGACTAATCTTTTTTTCGATCTCACTGTATCACAGATATAAATTTTCAATGTTTCTGATTTTGAATTGACCTCCGACCAACTATTCTGATTAGATTTTCCACGTTTCCCTAATCCTTGCAGCATATGCTAGAATAGGCTTTAACATCTTACAGATGTCGTGGCCGCAACAAAATCCGTTTCTCTCAGTCCAGATAAGTTCTTCGAAATTGGGATAAGTGGTGAGAGGGAAGCATGGGAAAAACGATCAGCAAAATTTTATTTTCGAAAAGATCAAAAAAAAAAGGTCGTAAATTTGTTTCGAATCCACGTGCGTTTAATTTCTATATTAGTATGTGAATCCTAAACGGCACCCTTCGACCTCATTTGTAAAATTAAAGCACGTATCATTTCTACGCCTTGAATCGAAGAGGGTTAGCTTTATTACAAGCATAAACTTCGATTAAAAACGCTCTTTTTTGTGAGATAATTGACGGTAAAAAATTGACGTGAATTCAAAATGCGCCCATTCACTAAACGAAAGTTAATTATTTAGCGGTTTTAACAATCGAACGAAACTCGGTTTGGATTTTTTTTTGCTTTCGTTTCGCGTTGCTCGCATAACAAAAGGCAACATGGAATTGAATATTCATTTTTACATTGGAAACGAACTTATTTTTGTGTTTGTTACGTGGATTAATATTTCGTTTAATTTTGTTTTTGTTCATGATTGGGCATACAAGCTTATTCAGTAAGATAATTACACGACATAAAAATATGCTTCAACATTTAGAAAAA
Source organism: Lethrus apterus (assembly GCA_018397195.1). NCBI lineage: Eukaryota > Metazoa > Arthropoda > Insecta > Coleoptera > Geotrupidae > Lethrus > Lethrus apterus. Next base: position 10,041 of record JAFFZR010016160.1, on the reverse strand, counting down.
TACACAAACTTTTTAAACTTACGTTTAAACTCGTATCTTTAGTGAATAAATAATTCCATAGTCTTTTAAATTTAAAAATTTCCTTTCTCCTAGGGGAAAATATGACAGGTTGGTGTCTGCGATAAAACATGTTAAACATACATAAACGTTTATGTAAAAAAAAAACTTAATATTAATATCACATAAACGAGATTATTTTGAAGTCTCCATACTTCGACGAGACATAGCGACAAGGTACTTCTCCCCTTTTGCTTATCCCGAGGCGTAAGACAGATTGACTGACGGTTGCTTGGATAAGCACTTACGAACATAAAGCTTGTGTCATGTAACAGAACACACACATTCCACGCCCATGGGGAATTCAACAGTTAACGATACAAGCAACTAAAACTTTCATATCTGTAAATAAATATAGACATGTTGGTTACTAAAGTTTATTAGAGGTTTGGATTAGTTTGTGGTAAAACTAATACGGAAAATACACTTTGAATTGAAGATGTCTTTTATAATTTCTAAGTTGATGCAGTTTATGTGGAAAATGTTCAATACGTATTAATCATCTTGAAAAACTTGTTCCCAAGACGAATAAAATCCTACTTTTAGCGATCGATGAATCAAGCAAGTCGTAATTTATGAATTTTGCAAAATTAGTGCCGAATTTAAATTTGTTCCAAATCCACAATAAATAACAATACGAGATTGTAATTTTAAAAGCTTTGCCATCGATTCCAAAGCAACGCAAACAAAATTGCTTTAAAATATCCTCGCTTAGCGTTATTTTTTTTTCCTGTTTGTGGTTCGTTCAGTTTTCCAAGTCGCGGCGCTGTGATTGACGATTGTAATCACGTAAATATAACCAGACTCGATTTTCTACCATCGATGATTAGTTTTGTTCGACGCCGACCGACGTATTTACTTTGAAATTTGTCGCTACAATTTAAATTTAAACTGTTGTGCATCAAATCCGAAAATTTAATTTATAGGTTACGTTTCATTGTAGGTATATCATTTCATATCAAATTCCCATAAAAAATAATACTTAATTTATCCTTGAACTTTCGGTCGAAAAAAAGAAAAGGTATAAATATTATAAAAGCTCAAGAAAAAAGTTATGTATATATATGTATTTTTAAGCACATTAAGATGCAATATACAGGGTCATTCTGAAATAAGTACAGATATTTTAACAGGTGACATATGACCTTAACCCAAATCCAAATCCGCAAAAACGGCGGTCCTATCTTCATTGTTAAATTTTTGAAAAATGTCATTATTTTATATGGGCATTCGGTTCTAAGTACGATCCTGTGTCCATTGCAATATGTGTCGCGTTGAAAATCAACTTCCTTTGCAAAACAAGTTTTATTGATGATAATTCGGCGTTATTTTCATGTTTTACTCAAAACTTAAAATATTTTTTTCTGGCACACCCTTCAACATAGGACCGTAATATTTGCATACTTGGGGTTGGGTTATTGTCAGCTGTCACCTGTTAAAATATCTGTACTTATTTCAGAATGATCCTGTATATAGTTTTATATACATTTTATTGTTTTAATGGGCTTAGTATTCATTAAGTGTGGTTATAATTACAACTGATATAAATATTAACGTTTTCTTTAATATAAAATACATTTCCTTGAAAAAAAAAAAACAAAAATGAAATAATTCTAAAGATCAAGAAAATGGGACAATATTATGTTCAAAAAATTTCCTATCTACGATACGTTGTATTTGTTCAGTAGCAGCATGTTGTTCTCTAAACTGATGGTCTGGAATTAGCTTGTACTCATTCAGGATGTGACGCAGTCTAAGTAGAAGGAATCTTTCGAAGACTTTTGATACAACTAGGAGTAGACTAATTGGCCGATTTCGCCGCTGGTAAATTTTTTGTTAGGCAGATCTAGTTGGTGTATCTCATTCAATTTCCTGTTGATTTCCTTTTCTTCTTCAGGTTTCAATTCTTATGGGTGTGGCTTGAAAACTCCCTTTAAATATTCCGCAAACACTTTTTAAATTTCGCTTTTTGCCCATTTGCCTTGGTCAATACGTATTACAGGTATTGGAGTTTGGAGTTTAATTTTTTAGTTGCCCGCCGCATAGAATACTCAGTAATTTCTGTCGCGTCTAAGTTTTGTAAGTAGTTCAAAAAACTTCGATCTATTCTACGGTTATCGTGTCTTTTAATTCTGGTGGTTGTCTTGTTTCATTCAAACTTGATTCCAAGAGGTCTGGTTGTTTGCCATTTTCTTTTGATTTTTCTGTTGTGCCACATGCAGTCCCACACAATATTTCCTGACAATATTTCTTAACATTTATAGTTGAGCGAATAAAAGTTAATTGCAGGAAAAAAGACGCAAAATAAAAAATTTTAATTTAAACAATTTTTTTATATGAAATATTCTACATCAAGCAATATTCTTGCCAAAAGCTCGTCTTGTATTTACATAATATTTTATGTTCGTTGTTTTATTATTTTAACATACGATTCAACGATACAAGTGCATTAGAGCTGCAGTAGTAGAAAATATAAAGAATATAAACAGAAGATAGAATTTGTATTATTTTACAATCAAAATTCTCGTGTTTAACATTTTTGTAACCGAGCTTTCTAACAAGTAAGGATGCGTTTTATTTGTTTCAATGTTGCATTACGTTCTAATGGAATACGTCGTTTTTATAAATTGTAAAAATATGAATTTAATTAATTATACTTATCTTTTACTACTGAGCAATCAACCAATAAAAATACGAAAATGTAATAAAATATATTTATTACAATTTTATTTTTTTTACATTTTCGAGTTTTTATTGGTTGATTCAGGAGTAAAAGATAAGTATAATTTCAATCATATTCAGCCAAGAATTTGACAGTAATAATTTAATTAATTAAAATTAAAATAAGATCGAAAGTAAAGAAATAATAAAACATACATAAGGTGGTAAAAATCTACAAAAACAGCAGTTCTACAATGTGCTTTGGAACGTTTCATTCCTTTTCTTTTTATACAGTGAGATCGAAAAAAAATTAGTCAAAGTAAGCCTTGAACAAAAATCGGCATGTCTTTACTTAAACCACTATTTATTTCTTAATGTCAAATTGGCGTTTGTCAAAAATGTTCATTAGAAAATTGCTCCTGAAATTCTTCATAACAGGCAACGTAAGAATATTGCCCTTCACCGTTTCCTGTTTCATTTCCATTTCAAAAATAGAATTCTAAAAGAAAAGCTTTGATTTGTTTGGACAACATTTTTGACAAACGTCAATTTGACATTAAGAAATAAATAGTGGTTTAAGTAAAGACATGCCGATCTTTGTTCATGGCTTACTTTGACTAATCTTTTTTTCGATCTCACTGTAGATTTTCGATTGAAAGTTTAATGGCGACTAGTGCACATTCTACAAACCCATTTCCGCACATCGCTTTGTTATAAACTCTGAGTTTGGGAACAGTTCTAATGGTTTAAATGCATTTCCGCTTTGTGATGTATCGTTCGCCAACGTATTCGAAAATTCCAATTCCAAAAGCATGATAATAACTTGAGTTTAGAATTAACTGAAATGTTGAGAATCTTTGAAAAAGTCTCTATGTGAATTTACCGCGTCTTATAACAAATTATGTGACGTAAAGCCACGTAATTTAAGTATCGGTAAATGGAAAATTAATAAAACAATTCCCATTAAAAACTTTCTAAAACTCGTTAAATTGTCGCAGAACGTAACGGTAATTCGATATTGAATCCTAATGACAAGAGTCGAGCGAGTTTTAATGAAGGAATCTTTTCAGGCGTCGAGCGCATTGTTTCCATACTTACTCCGCAGTTTGAAGTTGTCTATTGTGTCCAGTATGACGGTGCCGGTTATTTGTTCTCCGGCGTAATAATATTCCTTGTCTAGTTTAATGTCGAACTCTCTGATGTAATCCATTATCTCCGATGTTTACAGATGATTTGCGAACATTTTTAAACGACGAAGTCGGTTCCGCGCGTTTCCTTCTTGAATTTCATTTCGGACAGACCTGACGAAATAAAGACGAAATTAATCGTTTGTAACTTAGTTTCTAAATGTTTTAACGTTGTTTTTCGTTATTTAATTTTTATTGATGTTAGTAGTGGGTATTGGCCGATTCTAAGACCACCTCCTCCTCCTGGCATTGCGCATGCGCGGTTTTTAATTAAAAGTCACCAACTCAACTTTTGACCTTGACGCTGACCCTTAACCTTTGACTCCCGAATAAATGGCGGCAGGAAAGCCGATCAAAGCTATTCAAAAGCCAATCAGATGTGTTCTGATCGGCTTTTGAAGAGTTCTGATCTGAAAGGTGAATTGTCAGAGGCAAAGAGACAGGATTAAGGTCAAGGTCAAAGGTTGGATTTGTGACTTTTATTTAAAAAACGCACATGCGCAGTACCGGAAGAACGAGGTGGGCTTAGAATCGGCCAAAACCCACTACTGATGTTCAGTTAAGCAGTTTAGTTGATTTATAGCAGACGACGCATCTCGAGATCTTAAGCAAGTTTTAAAATCGGTCGAAAATATATAAAACTTCTCGAATAGAATATTCCCTGTCTTTTATGGAAATATTATCCGATAGGAAACCATTTTCTGCAACTCGTTATCTACGCGTTCGTAGTACTTGCCTTCCCGTCGGAAGATGTCGTTAAACATTTTTTCATATGCAACGTTAACAAGTTTTATGAAATCGTTGTACTAGTTGAACAAATTAATTACCTTCAAGGAAGAGGCAACTTGTTAAACTAAAGTGATCAACTATATTTTGTGCAAAAGTGAATTCTATTGGCCTGACTATTTTTTGCACGTCAGATATGGGTTGGGTTGGGTTCGTAATTGAAATTCGAAATTCAGTGTTTAAAAATTTTGAATCAAGATGCATAGGTTCGCTCGGTAATTGGTATTCTAAAAAACGGTTGTACGAAGGAGTTAAAAAAGGAAATATGTACGAAAGAATGAAAAGGAGTACAGCTTTTAAAAGGAGTGCGGTTCATAATAAACGAGTACAAACCTAAAGGAGTACGGTTGGTCACCTTGGTTAAACCTATTATCAGGCTTACAGTCCAATTTAAACGTTCATAGAAAACTGTATTGCCACCAATCAACGCCATCTACCGACACGTAGGGATAAGTCTGCGCATGCGCAAGTGGTAACTTCAAATTACGAAATTTTATGTATATGGATACAAAAGTCTTAAATTAGAATAAGAAAATCAAAAATAATGAGCTTGAGAGATGGGGAAATCCATCATTATTTATGATAGTTATTTAAGCTACAAATCTAAAGCTAAAGCTTTATTGCGTGAAAATTTTTACATGTGAATCTCACAATTAAGCTTAAAACATTTTATCTAGGATAGTGCATTTTTTAAATAAATTTCGTCATTTAAAAGAATTTGACATTCACATGTATTATTGTTGTTGGCAACCGAGCTCACCAGAGCGCTCATTCAGCAAGTCACAAGTTTTTATCGACACTAGATGACACAAGTACGTCTAGCCGTGTTATTTTCTATAAATAATAGAAAATAAAGTTAAAATGTTAAAATTTTATTTTTCAATACAGAATTTTAAACAGAGAAGAAGGAAAACATTAGCAAAATTGACCGTAAATTGATAACCATCGCCAGTTTGCACTCTCCTTGGACAGCGATCAAAGCTGGTGGCGGTCCAAATAGAAGAACGGGCCAGGTCCTGATGACGTTAACATGTGGAAAGATTACCTTGAATCAGAGAAAATGATAATTATAAATAATAAAATGAAAATTTCAATAAAACGTTCATGTTGATAAATGTCGATTGAACAGTGGACGTTCATAAAAAAGAAAAGTCGCGTATATTTCAATGTTTTAAGATCAAATTTAGTATTCAAAATAAGAAAATTATTAAATAAAAAGAATAAAATTCTTTTTAATGAACGTCAAACGCATTACAGATTCCTGTAATGAAAATGTGCTTTAGACACAAGTGTCTGTTGTGTCCACAAACGGAGAAGTGATTAAACTATTATTAAGGATTACAAAATGAACAAGGTTAGTCAATCACTATTAACAATTTTAGACAATTAAATGAAAATTAAATCGAATTAAAATTGGAATATTAAAATTTTGAATTATTTTTGGTGTTGGTTTTGGTATTTTCGGTATATTTCCAATTTTAATGTGTAAATAATGGCATAAATATCAAAATAAATATTCCGTAAGGGATTGCTTATGTGAATTAAATAACGGAAACTCACGTTTGTTTACGCTTGGTTTGAATTTGACGTTTGTGTCGAACCTTCAGTAGGTCAGTAAACGAGGTTGATTAGAAATTCGATCAGAAATCAAATACTCGAATCGTTTATGCCAACTAGTTAATCCAAGAGAATATTCATAAAACATACTTACTTAGTTAATTAATTCGCCATATCCGTTAAAGGATATTCATGTTAATAATTTGTCCACTTGTCACTGTCAAGAATATAACTAGATCAAGTGATACCAATCACAGAACCGTAAAATAACCGTTTGTTTAAATTGAATAAATTCATTGGCAAATAAAATACTAATTTCAATTTAGTTTATTTAATCAATTAAATTTCATTTCCGATTCAACATTTTGTTTCCTTAATTAATAAAAAAATATATATGTATTTTTTAAATTAATTAAGTTATTAATAATTCCATTTACTATTTTTCAATATATTTATTTAAACAAAATCACATTTGTTTTATTTGCGTTCATTATGCTTTTACAATAAACATTCGACTAATTACCTTATAAGCATAAAAGAAAAAAATATAAATGCTGTGGTTGTTATATTTATGAGGAAAAGTAGTGTCTAAAGTCAACACCAAATAAGATCAAATTAAGATAAATAAGAAAACGAATATCACAGCAATATGAAAGAGTAAACTAGGAGAATGGGTCGTTCTTTTGAAAGAAGGAAGTTGAATTTGCAACAATTAGCAACAATATATTTGCCTACTCTCTGTACATGCTAAAAAATGGAGTTCTAACGAATTAAACTGTCATGTCAAATGAAATATTGTGTAGTGTGAACGCACCTTTATAAATATACTGTAAATATACACTTTACATTACAGAATTCTCTTTATAAATTTTAAACCAAACCTATACAAGAAACACGTTCTACAAAATGCGAATAATCTCGTGAACACAGTAATATCGTGCATTTAGTTCCAAATTACTTCCGGTCGTCTTAAAGCGCTGTTTAATTAACCACAACATAGAAATTTAAACTTCAGTAAAAATCTTCCATTTGTCGTTGTGCTCGTGACGGGTCTGCTTACGAGCGGAGAAAATCTCTTGACATTTTCGGAGAGAAACGATCTGTTTAATAATAAGCCGGTAGGAATTCCTTCCTCTGGAAAATTGCACAGTCACGTCGTGTTCGCCACGAATGACATTAAGGCGCGGTGCGCCGATTTCGAATTAATATTAATTGGACGTTAATTTCCTGCTCTCGACGTGCATTTGATTTCTGTCCGAATTCGATGAAGTGCGGTTGTGCTGCGGTCATACAGGGTGTTACTGATTTTATACCATATTAAGCAAAACTCGTAACGTAACGTAAGGCTTTTCGTCTTACGTTACGTTACGAGTTTTAGTTTTTAGTACAAAATTTAAAATCCATCTGGAGACACTGCTTACAAAATTTGGATGTAGTCGGGGTTGCATAAGTATTTAGTTTTAAGATGGTTGGTTACAATGAAATGAAAACGGACGTAAAAAGCGGTAAAAAGGCATCAAAAATTTGGTGTACGTTACCAAAATATGTGTTCAATATACATCGTTTAAAACTTTATTGTGTTAATTACGAAACTCCCGTAAAACAAAACCTTGAACACCATTAATTAACACACAAGTTCGACCAACAAATTTGTAGGTGAGGTTATGTGATGCTTTCAAATTGGTAGGTTATTAAAATACGACTACACAATAATGAGTTTATTGAATATAAATAACAATGTTTGATGAATGAAATGATGTATTAATCTAATTTAAAATATTTATTTTTAAATAATTTTAGAAAACACCAATATGGCGGAAATAAAACAATCGACAAATTTAATGAGTTTTGGCCAAAATATTATTATATGGTACTTGAAATCCGTATTTAACTGCCTCCTTGCATGCAAGAGACCTCATTCTGTCTTCGTGCAAACACAGGTCTTCTTATGTAGGGTTCGATCGAAGAACGGGATCAGTAAGTTCGTAAGTTCTTGATTTTATTAATTTCTTGTTTAATTCGGTTGTTTCACTGTAATGTTTCAAAACCTTTTTGTTAAACACTTCGAAGAGCAAAATTTTGAATCCTGCTAAGCGCCTTTCAAAACAAACTTTATATCTTTACACAAATTAATAATAATCCACAGTTACCGAGTTTCTTGGTACTTAACTTCATTGATATTTAAATTGTATGGAATGTCAAAATTTCTTAATATCGTATTTAATTTATATTTTAATTTACATATTTTAATATTACTTATTTTTAGATTAAAATAAGGTGACCAATTATTTGTTTTTATGAAAAAGAAGCAGCACGGATGGAAAAAGGTTATATGGGTTTGTTGTTAGGTTGGCTCCGTAATTGAAATTCAGCCAGTTTTTAAAATTTATGGGAGGAAGTTGTATGGGTTGGGTTCCCTCTGTAATCGAAAAGAAATTCAAAAAGTCGGTTTTTAAAATTTATAGTTGGGTTGGCTCAGTAATTCACATTCAAAAAGTCAGAATTTAGGGGAGTATGGGTTGGGTTTATTTATATTTTAATTTACATATTTTAATGTTACCTATTTTTAGATTAAAATAAGGTGACCAATTATTTGTTTTTATGAAAAAGAAGCAGCACGGATGGAAAAAGGTTATATGGGTTTGTTGTTAGGTTGGCTACGTAATTGAAATTCAGTCAGTTTTTAAAATTTATGGGAGAAAGTTGTATGGGTTGGGTTCGCTCTGTAATCGAAAAGAAATTCAGAAAGTCGGTTTTTAAAATTTATAGTTGGGTTGGCTCCGTAATTCGAATTCAAAAAGTCAGAATTTAGGGAGGGGTTTGTATGGATTGGGTTCGCTCCGCAATTGAAATTCGAAAGATAAAAAAGAGTACAAAGGAATCCAAAACTCCTTAAAGGAATACGTTTGGCCACCTTAATTAAAAGCATATAATGAAATGAAATGATATGAAATGGATTTACAAACTTACGACTTTTGATGTGTTTAACTGTCATTGTACAGTCGCATTCTACACCTTTTTCTAACTATATTATTTTGAAATAATGAAATAATTTGAAATATACTTTTTTAAAAATATTGTAAATGCCTGCAGCCTGCATGTAAGTTTGTGTATAACTGTTGATTCTTTGTCGTATATCGTAGTAACTTCAAATCCAACGTTTCGATACCCGACTTCCACTTAGTTCAAGCAAATTTTGAAAGTAATATTATAATATGTTCTTATACGCCAATGCATGCTACCAGCAACTCTTGATGAACAATCGAATTGACCCAGACATTGTGACGGTTTTTTTACCCGGTCACAGTGGAGATTGGCATCTCGTCCTTTATTTCCCCTTGCCCTACAGTTGGGGGCTCTTAGAATTCCGCTGTACTGAACCTGGTTGTGGTAAAAGTCCACTAAAGGGCTCCGCCCATTGGCATTCTTGTATAACATCTTAGAGAATCCAACTCCTTGTCACAGTTGACAAGTTGAGTGTAATTTTACTGAAGTATAACATACTTCAGTAGCTGATTTTGTTATGATTTTGATGAGTGTAATTTTACTGAAGTATAATTCCCTTCAGTAGTTGATTTTGTTATGACTTTTCTTTTCCCGGTCTTAGTGTTGACTGAAAGATGTCAATCTAGATCTGGTATCGGGTCGTTTTTGTCATGTCTTTGTGTTGACTGAAAGATGTCAATCTAGACTTGTGGTTCTGTCGTTTTGTATCAGGTCTTCGTGTTGGCTGAAAGACGTCAATCTAGACTTGATTGTTTAGTTATAAGTTTTGTTTACCCTTCAGGTTTTT
>JAFFZR010016157.1:0-10801 GCA_018397195.1 Lethrus apterus | reverse complement strand
TTGCTCCTGTCTATTGCTTATTATTTAGTAAAATTTATTTATTACTACTTTATACAGTCCCTTGCAACAGCAACTATCATACTGAAAACCTAGTTTTTACGTTTAACGCTATTAATTATAAAGAATCGACAAAATTGTTAGATTATCAACCAAATTCAGAGAGTTTACTTCTGTTGAGCTGCTAAAACCCAAAAAAGGAGTATGTAATTTAATTTTAAAAAAATTGACAAAATTTTTTTTGTAATATGTTTACACATACCCTCAGAATTGAATTCTAAGCAACTTTTTCAAATAACATTTTGGGATATCATGTCATCTAACCTCACTTTTTGCATATTAGTAGCATATTTTTTCAATTACCCGCCATACTAGTGGTCACGTGACACGAGACAAAACGAATTTTTGGGTTTGTGGACATGCATAACCTATCCCCCAAAACGAATTTTACCATATTTCAATAATAAAAAAAAATTCCCGTATGTTGCAACATTTCTGCCGGTCACTGTATAATAAAATTAATATAAAGTTAATTATTAAATATGTATTTATGAGTAGTTGCACATCGAGTGAATTGCTCGAATATATAAGAAAATAATGTTTGCATTTAAATACGCCACTATTAGCAAGTATGCTGTCATATAATTAACTCAATAATATAATTAAATAAATAACTAAATGGTACAAGTTGGTAAAATTGCTTAAATTAAACGACTCATGGAGGAATTCCATATTTTTATATTTACAGGATAACATTTCTGTAGCATATAAATATCCACGTCATATAAAGTTAATTGTGTTGAACTATATATTATGTTTTACATTATTATAACGAACATAATTATTCACGGCGAAATTCTTGTTTGAAATCTTTTTGCAGAGTTTGAAAATTATGAGTGGGTTAAAAAGCGGGAAAAATCTAACATATGCCCATTAGTCAGCTAATTAATGTCAGAACAGCGTCTCAGATGATTTCTTCGTTGTGAAACAAACGAGTTACGTTGACAAAACAAAAGATGTAGGAACAAAACCCGATCTGGGTCCGTTTTGATTGATACAAAACAGACGACAGCGTAAAAAAAAGTGAACGTCGCTCCCTGAAACAAACGAACGCCGCAGGAATGTGAAACTTTGTTTTGTTTTTACCGACGTGACTTCGTTGTATTTTTTTATTTTGTTTTCACTATTGTATTCGGTCAGTTTTTAGGAATTATAAATGCAGAGTATTAGGATTCCAATGTTATGTCGCATTTTTTCGAAACGATTTTTGAGGTATTTCGATCGGATCTTGATAACGTAATTTGAATTTTTAAAGCCTTTTAATTTAATAAGATGGTATTTTTATAAATTTCAGCGGCTTCCACGTTCGTAATTGTCTTATATTATTTTGATCGGCTAAACCTCTTCTGTATTTGCCGACATTTTTTTAACACTATAATTACTTTATTATTTTTAAATATTTCCGGTTGGAAATTTATTTAACTATTAATGCTATACATTAATTTCATATCGTTTTCTATCCATTTTCTAATTGTATGTTACTGGCTTTAATTGTGAGTAATTGCTCTATATTTCATTCTGATAGCTATGAAATTAATTTTCAAAATTGTGAAGCTAAGAATATGTTTAAACAGGTAACCACAAATATTGTAAAAAATGTAAAAAATTGATTGAAATTTTAAATGGACTTTGGAATTCAAAAAATTTGTGCGTGTATAAAGCGACTAACTTTTATAGAATCGTCCGGGAATGGATGGAAAGTAATGAATAAAATTAAAAATAAATAACAAATATTTAATTAAAATGATTATTCAACAAAAACCCAGAGCATTTAATCCGTTCCTCCTCCTCAGATTTTTTTCCCTTTAGGTACCCCGCCACTCTTCCAATCGTTCATATTCGTTTCTACCTTCCGTTGTAATTTTAATTTCTTTACCTTTTCAAAGTTTTCATGTGCAACTTGATCATTCTAATTCTTATAGAGGATTAAGGTTATGGGAAAATTAGGGATAAAAACACAAGACTTACAGACGAATGACTTTATTGAGTAAATAATATATTTGCAGTAAGAGTGGCACATTTAACGCAGAAATTGAAAAAGGAGATAATATACTGGTGGAAAACAAATTCCGGAAAAATGGTGAGACAACTTATGTGTAACTTGACACATTCTAACAAAAAAAAAAAAAATGAAAAAATTCTGTAGAACAAAAATTGGAGAGAAGGTGGAATTTATAAGGAAGATATACTTCAATCGTTCATATTCGTTTCTACCTTCCGTTGTAATTTTAATTTCTTTACCTTTTCAAAGTTTTCATGTGCAACTTGATCATTCTAATTCTTATAGAGGATTAAGGTCATGGGAAAATTAGGGATAAAAACACAAGACTTACAGACGAATGACTTTATTGAGTAAATAATATATTTGCAGTAAGAGTGGCACATTTAACGCAGAAATTGAAAAAGGAGATAGTAAACTGGTGGAAAACAAATTCCGGAAAAATGGTGAGAGAATTTATGTTTTTTATTCTAACAAAAAAAATAAAAAAATTCTGTAGAACAAAAATTGGAGAGAAGGTGGAATTTATAAAGAAGATATACTTCAACAGGGTTGTACTAAGTCCTATTGACTTTAATATTCTGTATTACGGAGACTAAAACATAAGCAAAATTAAATACATAGAATTTTGAAGCATTAAAGGAAATATTTGAACAAAATAACGCACAAACTATATATAAAAAATAAATATGAAGTGTGTAGTGTAGAAAGCTGAATAATTAAATGGTTTAGATTAGAGAATTGAAAATAATTTTGATATACAAAATTTTATATGTAAAATTTCATAAATTAATATTGTTGAAAATGCAATTATTTTTCTTATGTAACATGAAAATAAACAAACACATTATATCCTTGAAGATTAGTTTTAGAGCCTTAATATTACCCGGAAGAGACGGATTTTTTTTTTATTTTTGTTTCTTTTATTTTGATGTTCTTTATATACATACAAATGGAATTATAGACCTGTCTGACTCATGAGCTAGTTTTATGTATAGACAACCCATGACACTACATAACTGAAAATAAAATTAAGTTCGTTATCATTTACTGTAATCAGTTACAATGAAACCATCTACAGTAATACGAGCTTAAACAAATGCGCTCCGCGTATAATTGCACACTTGGCTACATTTACATAATGGAAACTAGTCCTATTAGAAAATCTTAACAGTAGTTTTATTGTCAAATTCCTTCAACAAGTAGTCATGTTTCTAATTAGTTGGCTTTTTGCATTCCAGGGCAATTACATTATTACATATTTTCGTATTTGATAATTTTGAAAGAAAAATTTTAAAAAAATGATAAAAAATATTCGTTTAGTTAGTTTTTAACCGCGCAATTTTTTATTACAGTTTTCATGAATATGTAGCATTCAACAAATTTAATTAGTTTCCAACTAGAATACTGAGTATATTTAAAAACATTAAAAGCATTCGTATTACTATCGTTTACCGATCACCCTTACTCCAGGATACGTGTAGTAAACCAAATACGAATTACTGTTAAGTTAATCTTAGCACGATATATTTCATTATAGGGTAACGTTCCGATACGGTTCATCAACACCCTACCAACCACCCTAATCATATCAGAGCTGCTCTTCTAACCCTCAATTTATAAACTTGTCACCCCTATAACTAACTTCATTACGTGCCTACGTCGTTTATAACGTTCAAAAATAAATCGAATAGAATAGAGAAATTTGCAACGCAGCAAAACATATTTTTTTAATTTTTCGATTTTTTATTTTAGACCAATAATTATTAAAGTAATTTATTACGAAATCACCAATAAATTCATATCGCTAAGCGAATTTATATAAAATCATGGTAGAATCAGTCATTGTAAACATACTCGATGTCACCCCAATCAAAGGCCGTTACCCTATGATCTCTCCCTATGGATTCAATCGTTCCTCCTGGACCAAAGCTGTTACATCGTGTCATGGTAAACCCCAACAATTGCACGCTACTTAATCGATTTTATCTCCGTTTCTGTGATTGTTAAATAATTGCTTTTAAATCATTTCGTGGAATTTGTATTGTATGAAAAATTTTTTTTTTATGACTAATTTACTCATTGTTTTAACATGCAATGGGTAAACATACATTTGAAATTTTGGGGTAAACATTTTAATAATACATTTGCACAAACTCACCTTGCATATAAAAAAAAATCAACCCCATTTTTTTTTTTTTTAGAAAAGTTGCCTACCTATTTCATCGCCGCGTTTACAAAAATGCGGAGAGATTGTAAAAAGAGGACGTAAAAAAGAGAAGCTGTACAAGATGGGAGGGGGATAGAATGGCTATATATGAAAGATCAGTGGTGGTAGTGGAAAGAAAGGCAGCAGAAGGAAAGGAATTCGTGAAGAAAGTAGTGAAAAAAAAAACAGAAAGGGAGGTATCATAAAAAGTACAAGGTCCTGTGTACATATGGGAGGATGGCAGAGTACTTGGTGGGAAAGAGAAGCAATGAAGCAAAATTCAGGTGTGGAAATGAAGGATGGGAGCGGATTTCAGAAAATACAAATTTTGTGGGTTAGGGGAACATGGTGGAGGAAGTGTAAGCGATTGGACCCGGAAAGGACATGATGTGGGGAAAGAGCTGGAAGAAATGTCTGAGCGAAACAGGTATAGGGACGAGGAAACCTTGAAGACTCTGAAGAAAAAAATTGGAAGAAGCAAAAATGTGAGAATTGAGAAATTTTTATAATTATGTGGTGTAAATAGTATTAGAATATGCCATAAAGGCTTTTTTTAAATACAAAGCTGCATGGTCGATTGTTTAAAATATATTATGAATCCATTCAGTCATTCAGTTGAAAAATAAATTATTATTGTTAAACTAAGTAATAATTTCGTTACATACAAAATTTGATTACTTTTATTTGGAACTACATTATCAGTGTTGTTGTTAACAACCTTTTTTTTACTCTAAATTAATTTCTTGATGATTGAAATAAATTTAATATACAGTGCGACTGTAAAGTAAGGAATAAAATTCGTGAAATTTTTATCCCTACTTGTTGGCAATTTTCCTCGGACAGGTTAATTTTTATTTTTAAATCCCCATCTTTTGGCATAAATTATACCTTTCTATCCCAACCAGTGGCAGCGTAAAGGGGGCAACTCGAAAAATTTTAATGGCACCGGGGGCAGATGTTACATTTTTGTGAAGATCGTTTCATCCTCTTTCTATCAGTGAAACAATTTTTTAAATCGGTCGATTAAATAAAAAATAGCTTTCAATATTCCATGACTAATAATCTCTTGACTTTTTTCGGTAGGACGTTTTTGCTTTTGCTTATCGCTATATCCTCTGTAGTTTTAGTTGTATTGTTGTTAATCAGTTTGGTGAGTCAAATTTTGAACGAACTGCCTTATTGCGTTTGATTTATTAAGTTCTAAGTTGGGTTAAAAAGGAAATGGAACGTTTAACTGAAAAAGAAAGGATTAAAATATTATGCTCGGTTGTGGTGATAAACGCCGTTCCTGATAAAAATATCACCCAATCAGCAGTTAGCAAACTAGAAACCAAGTTCTGGGAAGAAGGGTTTATTAGGGATCGGACAAGGACTGGACGCCCGAAGATCCCCCTTGACACTAGGCTTGATACGCTACTCGCCCTACAAGAAAATCCACATCGAACATCCCGAGAATTAGTTCTGTACAACGGAATAAGTCAGAGATCAGTGATGTGAATATTTAAAAATTGAAAAATGACATCTTATTTTTTTCTTGTTTTAATCGACCGATTCAAAAAAATTTTAACTGATAGATAGAGGATGAAACGATCTTTCCGAAAATGTAACATTTTACCCCCGTTGCCATTTAAATTTTTCATTTTTCGAGTTGCCCCCCGTTACGCCGCTACTGGTTGGGATAGAAAGGTATAATTTATGCCAAAAGATGGGGATTCAAAAATAAAAATGATTTGTCCGAGGAAAATTGACAACAATTAGGGATACAAATTTAACGAATTGTATTCCTTACTTTATACTCGTACTATATAAACCAACCTTTATTCTGTTGTATTTACAATTCATTAATTACAAATTTTCCCTTTTCATTAATTCCGCCCACATTTTCTACATTTATCTTCATTTTTTATCGCTGTCCTGTCCTCCCTCTTCATTTCCTGTCTCCGTTCTGGTTTCCAACTCAGTTCCTTTCATTGGCTTATTCAGTGTTACCATCTGTCCTTACTGTTACGGAAAATCCGCACTTACTACATATATTGTTCTTGCATCTAAACTTGTTGGACTTCTCTTCATTTACTCAACTGAACCTAGCTATGATCCGTTCTTAGACCCCCCCCCCCGATTTGGTCCCTTTAGATACCCCGCCACTCTTTCAAATGTTTATATTTCTTTGGACCTTCAGTTATGATTTTAATTTCCTTGCCTTTTCAAACCTTTCATGTTCTTCTACTTCTTTCCATTTTCTTTCTGCCTCCCATTCTACATTCATTCCATCGTTATCTAACCTTGTCACTTCCAACCACGATAATCCCGAATTCGTATACATTTCCGTTCTTCTTCTCTTCTAGAAGGTCCCTTCGCCTATTTATCCCCTTCTTCACTATTTCTTTCATTACCCACTTGACTATTTCATTCATACTTTCTTATTTTAAAAAAGCGTTAAAACCAATTATTCCTAAAAATCTCATTATGAGAAAATAATAAATTTGTCTATAATGTATTATAAAAAATATAAATTGAAAATTCACATTTTGATACAAAGTAAGTTGTAAGTTTGTTAAAGTCTTCTGGTGTCAATTAGTTATCTTCTCTCGTCTGGTGTATAGATATGCCTAAAATATTTCCTGTTTTGTGTATACAGAAATTTTTTGAATGATACCTTAAGCTAATGGATTAGTCTAATATCACGATATTGCAAACGAATACTTTTAATAATCCACTACGTTAATATGGCCAAAACAGGACAAGATTTTAAAGAGAATCCTAATTCTTACAATTATGTATACAAGCAGGTGAAAAGGGAAAAAGGCTATGTCAATTTTCCTAATTTCCCACGAATGTAAGTGTAATACTTTCAGTGTATAGTATTAGCGCTATTAATCACGAGAAAGAGGGTTAGGGCTGTTATTAGCCAGTATCTGCATACGGGGATGTTGTAACCTAGCAACTGCCGGTCTCTTAGCAACCTTGGTAATCGATAGCTCCGCGGTGGGACTCAAAATGGACGCGGATTATCATAAATGCACCTTGTTTATGATCCACCCCTTGTTAAACTATTGGCTCCACACGACACATTCTAATTAATATCTCCTTAATGTCTTCACTAGGGGTTTAGATTTAAATGTTTATTATGGTGCGTTAAATAAAACTGACAAAAATGAGTGTCATAAGAATTTATTAAAATTGTAAAAGATTTACTGAAAAAATAATAATAATGTATATTTATTTAAAACATTATTTGAACATCATTAAAAAGTTATGTTATTAATTTAATATCATACAGACGTATCATTACAACATACTCGTAAATAATTGTAACACATGTGAGAGCCAACATTATAAGAAACCCAAATCCGGAAAACTTCTCAAATTTATATTTTTCTAAAGTACTTCAATAATTCATTATTTTTTTGGATTAGCCACAGTTAGTAAAAACGTGTGCATTTATTCTGAAACTCCTGTATGTTATTTTTATGTATAGAAAAAATTTGATATTGGTGGTGAATAACTATGTACATAGTTTTTTTTTTTTAAGTTATATTATTTATACAAATTTATAACAAAAAATATATATGCTCAAAATGTCTAAATTTTTCATGAATGGATTCGAAGCATAAATTAAAATAAAAAAAAGTGTGAACAAACGTAATCCATGAGGTTACATTTAACTTTCTCATTTCAAATTTTTTCAAATAATTTCTACAATTCTTCTCAGTTTGTTTCATGACTTTTGCGTCCTATTTTTTTCTTGATCATTCCCATCCATAAATTCTGGAGAATGCCGTTCCTTACTTTCCATTTTGTTCAAATTTTTTTTTTTTTTTCAATCTCCCCATAACCTTTGTTTTCAACTCCCCTTTAATCTTCAATTCGTTGGTAAAGATTTTTCCCTTGGTTCCCTCTAACCACTTGTCCAAGTTCTCGAAGAACCTAACTGGGCTAAGAGGGAGGAATTTTGTTGCGACCACGACCGTCTTAAAGATGTTGAAGCCTATTTCAGCATACGTTGTAATGTTCCCCACTAAGACTTGAACCATAGACCTTGGGATTTCTAGGCTAATGACTAAGCCACTAGACCAGTAATCGCTTTCCCCAAATTGGTCCCATATTTAATACACTTTATATTCATTGTTTATTTTTAGTTTAGTTTTTATGAACTATAATCCTCCTAGTTACAATTTTTTCTTTTATCTCCATCTTCATCTTCTTTCTAAAGAAACCTTTGGTAAATCAATTTTACCTTGTTCTTTAATCTCTCTCAATTATTATGTAATAAAATACAACTCAAACGAGATTAATGAGTTTTATTTGATTATTTTTATAGGGAAATATTGTATCATCATTAAATTGAATTAAGCAACGTTGTTTATTTAAAATGAATCCACAATTACATTAGGATACAAATGTTTCATTAATGATGTTAATTAAACACTTAGGAGACGTTTATATATAATACTATCATACATCGATAAATTAACCAGGCAAGCGGAGAATTTGAACAAATGAAACGCAACAAGAACCATTAAACAAGTGAACATCTTGATAAAACAAGCGCTCTATGCCAAGATGGACGACAGGGAAAGGACATAAACATTAATTTTAACCTAACAGCACGACTAAACCACCAGATATCAGATTACGCGTGATTCCCAGAAAAAAAACTAACCATTTAAGCGTTTGAACTTAAACGTTCACGGTGATTAAGTGGTCACCGAAGCGTGGATTTTGTCATTTTGTACGTCCACTTATAGCTGTGGTTTTATTGTTTCGGGTATGTTAATTTCGACGCGGTTAATTTATTCGTTAAGATTATTTGCGAAATTACTATAAATGTTAATTGCGTGCACATTTTTGGTTTCATTGCTTTACAATTAAAATATTTTGAATACTGAAAGTAACGAAGCGCAAATAATTTCCTGGAATTATTTTCTGATTACAGGTTACAGTTAAAATAAATTGTTTAATACATAATTGGGTATGTTAATTATTCAGCAATGACTCTAAAAAAAATATTCTTTGAAAAACAATTATTATTACTATTATTGTTGTTGTTATTGCGCTCGACGCATAAAAAAGTGGGCTCTTCACAATGTAATTGTGAAACTGAAAATCTACAAGTCTGGATAAACCTGGAAAATCCACTTTTCGGAAATTAAAAAAAAAAAAAAACTCCGTACGATCCAGCAACCATCTGAAGACGTTTTCGCAAATCTGTAACGATGATAATTTTTAACAGTTCGAGAATAATTTTTTGATGACTTTAAGAAAATGAACAATAAAAGTTTGCAATAAAATAAAAAATAAAATAAATTTCAATTTTAAAAATCGAAAATTAACATTTAAAACCAATTTCATTTCAATAACGGAAAAGGAAACCCAACGCGTATTTGGAATATTAAATAATTCGATTTGAAATTACAAAAATTATATTGTGCTTGATTTATTTATATAATAATTTTAAGATTTATTTTAAAACGTCCATACGTATTTTCAATCCGAAATAAATCAAAGCATCGATAAAAAAAAATCTCGGAGGAAATCTACGTTATGCAAAATCTGATCGTTTTGTTTTATATTGTAGTCAATTTCGAATGACAAATTGTAAATACGAAGGAAATGGGAAACAGTCTGAGATATGCATTTCCCTCGAGCGAGCATGTTTGCTTAGATGCATTATTTTCCCTCGTCGTTGTTCTGCGTCAAACGACGATAATATTTTAAAATATTCGACACTTTTACACGCGTTTATATTTTCCACAAAGTTTCGAAATCGTGTATATATGTACAAATAACAAACCTGGAACGGTTTAAATAATTCTTGAAAAGATATTATTTATTCGACTGAACAAATAAATTATATGTAAGACATCATTAATCTTCAAAATTAATTTTTTTGTATATCATATATACAGTGTGGTGATAAAGTTTGGAACAAAATTCATAAAAGCGTTCTATAATGTTTTTAAGAAAATCGCTCGGACAGGTCAATTTTTGTTTTTGAAATGCCGTCTTCTGACGTTAATTTTTCTGGAATGTCGTCATTTGTTTTTGCACAATGACGTCATCATAATTTTTTTTAAATGACTACCCCCACTTTTTTCTTCTGTTTTTAATAGACCTTCTTACTACTTAAACGGTGATGTAAAAAAATTGGTACCTTACATAACAATTTTTTTGAATAAATGACACATAAATTTTTTCTTATAAACAAAAATTTTAATTTTTTGAAGAAAAATGGTTATTTTTTTCAGAAAAGTTCTTATGTAAAGAATTAATTCGGTAATCACCACTTAAACATCAAGGAGGTCTATCAAAAGCAAAAGAAAAAAATAAGAGGTGTCATTTAAAAAAATCGAAAATGACGTCATTGCACCTTAAAACTTCACTCTTCGTCTTAGATACATAAATTACTGTTATTTGCTTTAATTTAGAATGTTTACGATTATTATTTTTACTAAATTATAACCACTGACGATCTGAAGTAAATGTGTCATTTATTCAAAAAAATTGTTATGTGAGGTACCAATTTTTTTACATCA
>JAFFZR010016156.1:0-14778 GCA_018397195.1 Lethrus apterus | reverse complement strand
AATTTATGTCCAATATTTTTATTTTAGGATACTTTTAAACTGAAAAATATTTTTTACATTTATAAATAGCTTAAAGATAATATTATGTCGGGGAACATTGGAGTAACACAAATTTTAGAATAAATGAATTTTAAACAGATCCTTTTTAAATACGGTCGACCCTTCTGTTCTTTTTAAACTATACGTGCGTTTTATTGGTACGACATTTACTATGACAGTGATTGTACATATTATTAGCGAAATAATAGGAAGTTTAAAAACAAATCAGAAACAAAGCAAATATATACCGCAAAATAGTCTTAAATCAAATATGTTGTCAACTCTGTCCTAAAACTTCACCGTCGCTAAAACAATCTTTTTGAGTAGCGTTAAAATAATCTATACACAGAATTTAGCATAATTTACTAGGTCAATGTGTCTACACACGTTACAACGAATTGTTGAATCACAGCACCCCTATTGAAGGGGTTGTAGAGGGGTATAAAGTGTTCTGATTGGACAAGAAAGAACTGAGCGTGCTAATATTCTGCAAAACAACCTGCTATCCTGCAGCAGTTAACGTGTGCATTTCATCAAAGCATTTCATCAGCCATTTTAACTGACTAACGAATATAAATTTGTCACATTTTGAAATGAATTCTTAAATGTTACATAACTCAAGACGACAAACAAATAAATATCGACTAAACAAAACTAAAATTATTTGTGACGAATATGGTAAAAGCTAGTGAATAAATTTTGTGTCGTTTTCATCTGTTTGTTTTGAATACTACTACGTACAATAAAGTGAAAAATTTGAATTCGTTGAATTGCAAGGACTATTATTTAATGACTGGATATGTATGTTTTGAATATTAATTATGTCTCAAGCTGGTGGTAAAAAGGGTGGCGGGAAAGACACCAAAAACACCAAGGAACCCAAAAGCGATGAATCTAAAGATACTAAAAGTCAAATTAATAAGTCGGGCAGTAAGGATAATCTCAAGGATAAAGATGAAACGGCTTCGAATGCCGAAACTGATGATACACCTGCCTCTAAACCGCAAAGTGCCGGTGCGTCAACTAGAGATGCCGCACAAAGAGTACTTACTCTTTGTCAGAAAGGAGAATGGGGACCGGTGGACCAGCTACTTAAGTCTATAGAGAAGGCGATTGCCAACGCTGGAGAAGATGCCAATACAGTGCCTTTA
The DNA here is from genome assembly GCA_018397195.1 of Lethrus apterus. Classification (NCBI taxonomy): domain Eukaryota; kingdom Metazoa; phylum Arthropoda; class Insecta; order Coleoptera; family Geotrupidae; genus Lethrus; species Lethrus apterus. The sequence goes on along the minus strand of JAFFZR010016156.1, from coordinate 13,588 downwards.
CTTGGAATAACCGACGTGGTAATTTAATTATATTTATTTATTCAAGAATTTGCTAATAATTTATGTAAATAATAGAAATAAAAAAAGTATTTTATTTATTCAAATTGCTACCCCCAGTATAATCAATTCGAAGAAGAAAGCTAGAACTTTAAGAAGATTTATTATTTGTTTACAATTTCCACAATAAATTTATGGGAATAAGTCTTTCCAATTTAATTCAGTTCAGAATATTTAAATGGGTATTTTAAAATAAACAAGTAGAATTTTTATTAATATGTTCACAATTTCAATAGGTTCTTAACCTTAATAATTTGTTACGATGTCGACCATTAATTCAATAAATTAAAAAAAAAACGGGTCATTTTAAAACTTTGAGAATTTTAAGTTTAACTTGCAAGTCATGTTTCTCTTTGATTAACATTTTATTATTTATTTATTATTAATAGTAACAATTTTTTTTAAATGAAATTAACGAACGATTCACTTACTTCCGAAAATTTTGAATTGCAAGATTATTTGTTTCGTAAATTGGATTTCAAGATCCGTTTCAATCTTTTAAGAATTGTTAAGCATCAGGTCAATAGAATTAAAAAAAAAAAAAAAAATCAAATGGAAATATAGAATACCTTTATTATTTATATCTGAGGGGTCATCTATATTTTTTTCGCAAAATAATTATTTATTATAAAAAAGAACAACATCCTATATATTTTTGCTTCGAGAATTGTCATTTGCTTTGAAATTCCATAATGAAACGTTTTCTTCACTTGTGAGACCTATTCGAAAACTCTGGGATAATAGTCTCTTGTGCTTTATTTTTTCAGTAAAAGGTTCTGTTTTAACGCAATAGAAAAGAAGAAAAATGAGTGTAAATGTAAAAGGAGACTTTACCTTTAGCTTTTCTTACAAAACTTATACACTTACACACAAAATTCCTGTTATTTGTTATTACAAAATTGAAGAAAAAAAAACCTAACAAATCGAACATCAAAAAATTCTAAATTACTAATTCCAGCATATGGCAACAAAATTGAAAATCAACCCTAGTTAACATGTCCAATTTGATCTAAAATTAGGATGCATTTTATTTTATGACAAGAATTTCTCTGTATACACTATCTATTAATTAATTTTGAACTTCTCTCTTTTTTAATTTCTTTCTTGAACAAAAGGTTAATACAAAAAATTAAAATTTAAATATAAATATGTTTATAACAATAGTTAATGTCTAACTGTCACTAAATGTAAAAGAATATTATATGAACATACAGTCAATATTTATCTCTATTATTTAAGATTTTTTCCATTTTTTCTTTCTTTTACTATGCTTCTTTATTCTTTATTAAATTTAATCTAATGCCAACAGTGCCACCATATATTTTAAATAATAAGGTCAAACATCGCAATATAATTAACATTTTCCGCAGCACTGTTATCGCTCTATCATGAACCTACTTGTATTCACAATGCTGGACGTTATTTTTTCTATTATTAGAACTATTCCTACAACACTAATGATGCGCAATTCTTTAAACAGACATGCAAGTTAACATTTATTCTTCATTATTTTTCCTGAAATGGATTCAAAAATAACCATCGAACGATGTACAATACTTAATGAGAATATATCTCTAAGTTAAACTAATTGAAAAATGTCGTAATTATTACAAATAAATCCTAAATAAAATTGTTCGATAATTGATATTTTTTACAAATCAAGTAATTTGAATGTTTGAATCTGATGTCTGAAGAAAAAACATCAAAACCAAAGTAACAGCAACAAAAATAATCTAGAATCCAACTAGAATATGAATAATCACGACATCAAAAATGAGCGAAATATTATAATAAATTTGGTTGGTTGGTTATAACTTCTATTCGTTTCGTTATCAATGGCATTTATTTCCTTTAAATGAAACGAATGAACGGTTTCGATATTCAAATTGATGTTGAAATAATAATCGAAGCTATTGCACTGATATTGAACAAGCTAAATTTTTTGTTTGTTTCTAGGCGACGGGGATGACACCCCTAATGTACGCAGTCAAAGACAACAGGACGTCACTCCTTGATAAGCTCATCGACTTGGGCTCAGATGTCGGTGCTAGAAATAACGTAAGTTTTACATAAAATAATGCAATTTAATTATGATATTAATTCATCATTCATCATAATTTAGTACGATATATATTTCAAGGCAAGATGTTCAAAATATTAAGTAAAAATCTGAAGGGAAAGGGCCACCTAGAAGAAAAATATTTGCCACAGAAGTTACTTTATATTGATAATTGTGCAAACAAATTGCTTTATTTTCTGTTTGAAAATTTGATGGTTTACCAAGTTGAATTGGAAGAAAGATTTCCATATTTTTATCACATCGGGTTATATCTGACGTTGGACTCAATCTTTATGTAAAATTAAAATTAATACCTACCATGTAAGGTTTTGAAAATATTTTCATTTCGAGGTAATTTTTAATGGAAAATACAACAACACAAATCTCGATCTCTTCTTAGGGGGCGAGTTTATTGAGGATTATATGTACTTCAAAAAAAAAACAGTAAGTGTGTTTATGAAACTTGAATGATTGAATGTAATTTTAATTTTTCGAAATAAAAATTATAACTTCGTTTTTCAAACGGAATACTCCCTATTTTATACGATAATTGAAAAGAAAAAAGTCTATTTTTTCCGATAGTTAGTTCGTTTGTCTAAAATTAACAGTTCTATGCAAAAAGAAAAATAAATTTTTAAAAAAATTGTCGTAGACTTAATACCAAAAAATTATAGATGTATGAAAAATTATGATGACTGACAACTGACATAAATGTTTGATGTTCATTAGATGGAACGTATGAGTCAGTGGAGACAAACAGCAAGATATAAGGTATCTTGTTAAAGATGAAGACAATGCAAGTTAGAAAATCGTCTTTCATTAAAAAGTGTTCTATTTGACGTGCAGGCTTTTAGACATACATACATCTTAAAGCTTCGTTGCGGGACTTTTTTTTATCAATCTTGTATACAGGCTGGGCCACTTAAGCGTATTTCATCTATAACTCCATTGCTGTTAGAGATACGAAAAAATGTTCAATACAAAAGTTATTTGGATTTATAAGTTGCACATTTTTTTAAGGTTGTCAGACTTCCGGTTATATAGGAAATGCATACGAACTTCGTTATTTTAAATGGAACACTCTATATATTATTGCATTTTTTAATTTCCCGTCATATTTAAAGGTCACGTCATTAACCATATATTGTATGTAAGTTGTATCGTTTCGGTGTTATTTGACTTTTTTTTTTGAAAAATGATTTTGCGGTGCTTTCAAAAATTGTTGATATCTACGCAGCGGAACAAAATAGACAGGTGCGGTTTTGACTATTGTATTAAGCATGAAGAACTCTCTTTTTGGCTACAAATTAAAATTTTTAAGGTTCACACAAGTCGTGATATGATTTTTCAAATTTAGAGATATTCAAACATAGATAATTAAATGGAATGGTGTACTAATGTTTACACCATCAGACGCAAAATTGGATCCTCTTTCGATTTTATGAAGGTATATTTTGGTCTATTTCCGATAGTTTTTGAGATATTCGCGATTTTCCTGTTTTTTGTTAAGCAATTGGCACTCGTCTAACAATATTTCAAAAACTATCAGAAATAGACCAAAATATACCTTAATAAAATCGAAAGAGGATCCAATTTTGCGTCTGATGATGTAAACATTAGTACACCATTCCATTTAAAAAAATCAAGTTATATATGTTTGAAGATCTCTAAATTTGAAAAATCATATCACGACTTGTGTGAACCTTAAAAATTTAAATTTGTAGCCAAAAGGAGAGTTCTTCATGCTTAATACAATGGTCAAAACCGCAACTGTCTATTTTGTTCCGCTGCGTAGATATCAACAATTTTTGAAAGCACCGCAAATGTCATTTTTCAAAAAAAAGTCAAAGAACATCGAAACGATACAACTTACATACAATATATGGTTAATGAAGTGACCTTTAAATTTGGCGGGAAATTAAAAAATGCAATAATATACAGGTGTTCCATTTAAATTAAAGAAGTTCGTATGCATTTCGTATATAACCGGTCTGCCAACCTTAAAAATACTTTTAAAATGTGCAACTTATAAATCCAAATAACTTTTGTATTGAACATTTTTTCGTATCACAAATAGCAATGGAGTTATCGAGGAAATACGCTTAAGTGGCCCAGCCTGTATACATTTGCGTTTCTGCGACTCGGTATTAGTTATACTAGTTAATTATACTAATCTGCAAAACTCTACAACATAAATACATTAAGTTGGATTATATTGGACCAATGGAATAAAATCGAAGTTATTATTTCCCATAATATGATCAGCAAATTGAGACAATGTACAAGAGCCTATATTAATATTTAGCAGATAACTAATACGTTTAAAGAAAGTAATGTAAGAGGAATGGTACGGAAAGCAACACTTAAGTGGATAGGGCACGTAAAACGAATGGATTAATGGTTAAGAGAACAATAGAAGGAAAAATCGAAGGTACTAGAAGTAGAGGAAGACCTAAAGCTAGATGGACGGACGCCGTACGTGAGGCTATTGAGAGACTGGAAACAAGTACCCGCAGACAGGATGGAATGAAAGAGGCTGATGGAAGAAGCTGTAGCTTGAATCGCCAGTAGAGTAGAGTAGAGAGTAGAGAATGATCCCTGAGGTACACCATAATATCATAATCACATTGCTTTCTATTTGATGAATATGACTTAAACAGATCCATTACTAATCCTCTTAGTCCATAATTGATTAATTTATTCATTAGATGTATATGAAGATTTTGAGAAAACTTCATATGCTTTAATGCAGTTCTAGATTGGTTGACCAAGGGGTAAAAATCTTTCAAATAATTTAAAAAGTCTATCAAGATTAATACGCGAAAATATAGTGAAAATATTATCAGATGTAGATCTTAATAGCAAAATATACATTGAAGTCACCATAGACAATTATAAAGCTATTTTTCAAATACTTCAATGTCGCCAGATGGTGACGTATGCAAGATACAATATACTTAATAATTTTTATGTAGAAATAGACATACGTATATTCAAAATCCTTTTCAATGTATAGAATCGCCAAAAGATTGAAAGAAGCCAATTTGAAGGAATATGAAGTTTATTCAAATATCTAATGCTATCGGGATAAGAGGTGTTGAACAAAACCATCTTATTGGCTCGCTGTATTTGAGGCGAAGACAAAATGTAAAGAATTTCCGTCACCGGTTGTGAAATCTTAATTTCGAAAGAAACACTACAAATATAACTATTTGACTTTTGTTTCCTTTTTACATGAAAAATATGTTGAAGACATTTTTTCAAGCATCTTATGTCCTATGACATTTTTCAATAAAAACATTTTCAAAAAAATATTTTTTTAGCCGGGATAGACTCAATGCAAGAAACCGAATTCTTACAACTCTTTAGAAAGTAAATCCGTAAATGTCAAGTATTACTTTTCTAAATGTTTAAATTTTTCTCAGACAACCAATAGAAAATGGATTAAAACATCTTTTTTTTCGTTCAGGCGTTTCAAAAAAATGTCGAAATTCCGACAATTTATTAATGGTAGACCTAGTTAACATTGAGTGGCCTCTATTACATCTCTTAAAATATTGTTTTGTGAATTTAAATTAAATAAAAAATTATTTTTAATGAACAAGGGAGAAAAATTTCCACAAAAAATACAATCCGCATTTCAAAAAATGAACGTAGAGACTGATGATTATGTACGAGTAGGAGAGAGACGGGTTGACAAATTTGAAACTTAAATTGATACGAGGAAGAGGCACTATCAATATTAATGCTGCCTTTAATAACTGCAATATTTTACTAGTAGATATATTGATTTTCAATATCTGATTTCACTTTAAATCTAGAAAAGTTTACGGAAATACCAACAAATTGTTATAAATAGGTCATATGCATCGGATATTAAAGGGGAATTAAAGGGTGCGACTTTATAGAAAGGTAACCAATTTATTAATAGGGGTGTGGACCATGATTATGAGTTATTTCGGCATACGATATGATTTATTAATACAAAACGTGTTTCCTGCATGTATTTTATAATTAAGTTTTGAGTATGAGAAGTATTTTTTTAAAGCAACTTCTTAAAAGTTTTTGTTATGATAAAAGTCAGTGGGTGACGTAATTATTAATTAAAAAATGGATAAATTTAGGCGATACTTGGTGAAACTCCATAATCACAAAATAAAAACACACAATTGTTGTTTGGTTTCACTTTATTACTTTATTACTTATTATTTCGCCACACAGTGGCTTCATCAGGTAGATGAATGTGCACATTCATACATATACAAATCATCATATACAAATCATAAATTTACCTGATGAAGCCACTGTGTGGCGAAACAATTATAGCAATACAACAATTAAAGTGAAACCAAACAACAATTTTTGTGCTTTTATTTTGTAATTATTAATTATTATATAATTAATTTTAATTTAAAAAATGTGTTATTAAAAACTGGGTATGAAGTAATAATAGCTTGAGCATTATTAACCATTATTATCAAAATATAATATTAATATAATAATAACACTAGTTTACAAATTAAAAAAAAAAAATTCTGTACTATATTTTTCTTGTGTACTTTGGCCCGCCAAACTCGAAAATTGCATTATTTTTTTTTTGTATGGATACGTTTTCGAGATATGAATTGTTTAACTTTTTCTTGGTTTTTTTCGGAGGTAGTTTGACTATTTGAAGCATATCTCGAGTTAGGAACGTCCAGTCTCGCCGTTCGGCACATCAAATTAAAGATAATCGAATCACAAATAAATGTTACTAATATTGTTTTTTAGTCGTTTCAGTAGTTTCAGTGCAATGGTCCATCAATTTAATTATTTAATATCCGTTCTTATTACTCACTTGAAGACTTACATCCTAATCAAGAATGACGTTTTCTTTGGAATTATTTACATCGTATTGTATTTGTAAAATTATTATTTAGTGTGTATATATTTGTATTGTGACATATTCTATATCATGTATATGATATTGAATAAATTATCTATCTATCATAATAAACTCACAAAAAAATCATAAAAAATAAAGAAAATCTCAGATTATGAATCTAAGAAAAGTGTCGTAACCAATGTCCACTGTGTTAATTTTTCCATATATAATTTTGAAACTTCTTCTATTATAATGAAGAATTAATATCATATAATTTGGGTTTCGTCTTAAAAAAAATGAACAAAAATTTACGGTAAAATCGATTTTTCCTTTCGGGACAAAATTTATAGCAAAATTTTCCACATACTCATATAAAGTACAATAAAGTTAAAGTTATTCACGTAGAACCGAAGAAAAGAGTTTTAGTATAATTAGCGTGCAGTAATTCGAATTCTTGTTTGTTTATTATGGATGTAATTTTGTTAAAATATATTAAAAGGCCAAGTGCATATTGTTCGCTTTAAATAAAAATTATTAAAATTGAAACGTTATAATTTGTTACTATGCAAGTCGTTATTTTCCGAACATACTCAATCAAATTACATTACAAAAGACTAATCACCTAATGGTATTTCGATGAAAAATGAATCGAAGAATTTTTAGAAAATATCGACGATGGCACAATAGAAAAGCGTTTATTCAAAGAAAACCGATTTAGCGAATTCAACCGTGTAGTTATATCACAATTTAATCAGTCTAATGGAAATGTTTCTTGCGTTTGATAACTTAAACAGCTGAAATTAATTTTATCGCTTCTTTATGCGAATATTATAATGTGAACTAAATTTCCTTTCAGGATAACTACAATGTTCTCCATATATCCGCTATGTATTCTCGAGAAGATGTTGTCAAATTACTTTTGACGAAGAGAGGTGTTGACCCATATTCAACTGGTGGGGTAAGTTTCAGTTAAATTTATAATTTAATTAACATTAGAAGTTAAAAAACAAGATTTTTCTCAGAATGTTTTTAGTGCAACCTTATGATTTTTTTGCACGGTCATAAAGGATAAACAAATCACTATCGGATTCCATTAAAAAAATGTATGTTGTCATTTAAATTTTTTTGTGAAGACTTCATAAGTACAAAACAAATGAAAGTCGGCAGGTGAATCGCACATATTAATGTGTATTTTTAAAAAATAAAATTCAGCGTTTTTATAATATTTGTAAGACAGTGCAAAAGTCTTTTTCAGGTAAAGTTACAAAATTTGGCAAAAACATTTCTTCGTTCGATATCGACTTTCGTTTTAAAGGTTGGTATTAGCCGTCAAAAATTTCAGAAGTAATCAAATCAAAAACGGTGCGATTATATTAATTTTATAAAATAAAATTGGCCAATTTCAAAATATTATAATACAGCGAGTTTAATTTGAACCAAATATAAATGATTACTTACACATATTTTTTTTTTTAATATGTCGACGCTGGTCACTAATCACCCAGTATATTAGTCTGTTAATGTGTCGATTTAGCATCTTGCATGTTGGGTTTATTAGACAGTTAAGTGATAAACTTAAAATTATGCCCCACAGGGAAAGTTTTCAGTGTTGCCATAGTTACTACTGCGTAAAATCGTATTTAAAGGAATCACACCATTATTTGTTGTAATCTGTACCGATTTTCTGTTTTAGTCGAGACAACAAACGGCTGTTCATCTTGTAGCGTCGAGACAAACTGGAACGGCAACAGCAATACTAAGAGCACTGTTGGGTTCTGCTGGAAAAGACATAAGACTGAAACCAGACGGAGTGAGTAACATATACCACATTTATTATTTGGTGGCCAATGATTTCAAAATGATTGCATTATTATTGTTAACTATATTTTTCCCTAATCCTTGCAGTCATCTCAGTCCAGTTAAGTTCTTCGAACTTGGAACAACTGGTTAGAGGGAATCGAGGGAAAAAAATATTTTAACAATGTTTGCCTATTTTTATTCTTTTTTTTTATTTTTAACTTTAAATAAATATTTATTTCAATCTATAACTTTCTCTTTATTTCAATTAATGTGGAAGAGCAATCTTAAATTTCATATAATAAAGTAATTTTAATAAAATTGTACGAAAGTTTAATAACACAAATAAAATAGGTGACAACAACGAAACTGCAAAAATGGCTTAGATTAAGAAAAATGTTGAAACAATTAGAAAACGTAGGGAAACGAAAGAAAAATCAAAATAAAGAAATCACTAGACATAAGTCTGTGGTTGAAAAGTAAAAAAATTAAAATTACATTGGGAGAAATAAGCGAGAAAAACGAGAAGCAGAAGAAATCGAGGAACGCGTTGGTCGTAAAATGATTTTCAGAATTAGATGAACAATAAATAAAAAGAAATAGGAATTAAAATCAGTGGAAAATATTGACATTTTTGTAGCATGGATTTATGTGAAAGTTTGAATAAATCAGAAAATGTATTGGGACTTTTAGTGCTTTAAGATCAGTGTGCAGCCACTTTTTTCAGAATCAATATTATTATTACAATCATTGTAATAAATATTAGTGCCAACTGCTGAAAACGAAATTAAATTTGATACAAATATACGTAAATAATAAGCTAAGACATAGTCAACAAAATTATTAATAGCGTTCTTGAAATTTCGTGCTTCAAATCTATTTATTCACTGTCAATTGTACGTTTATCACATAAATTGCCATTACATATTTACAGTTGAATCGTTACAGGCATACATGCGCCTTCTAGTCAAAAACCTATAAAGTTAAAAACTTTCCATTGTAAATGTAGTTTAATCGCGCGTGTTTGCAAAGTATAGTGAGTAGCACGTGAAATTCAAGTTTGATTCATGCTTTCAGTAAAAAAAGAAAACAAACAACACAGTAATTTTTACCTAATTTATTGCAATAATATTAATTTGTTGTGCCGTAAGTAATGTGTTATTGTTGTTATTAGTTGCAGTCTCCGGATTGCGTTGTTGAGTAGTATCTTTGATTCGCGTGTTTATTGATGAAGATGCCTGGCACCGCTTGGCTTTAAACCCTCTTTTAAACCCTTCTTTCGAACAAAAAATTGTTATAACTGCACGTTCGGTCGAATGTTGAAACTGAAAATATCGATAGATTTTCATTGAACGTAGCGTTCGTTTCTAAGGGTGAAGTGTGAATGAACTTTGGGGAAAGTCAACTACTTTTGTTTTTGTTTTTGATTTAATTAACCTGAGAATTTTTTTACTTAATTTTCAAAAAAAAAAAATCATTTATTGATTAGTATTTTATTTTAAAACCTAATATTTTATTTTTCTATTACAGTTTTTGCTCTTTGTCCCTTCCACTTTAACATTTATGCTTTTTTTATTTTTTTCATCAAATAACCCTTGTTGTCATCCCACTAAATCAAAACGTCAATAAGTTACATTAACATTTATATTATAACCCAGTCCGCGCTTCAGAATTTGCTCCATTTTCTCCCATTATTCTTTTTATTTTCTCCGAAATTTACACCATCATATTTTGTCATCGAATACTGAACCCACTTATTCTCAGACAGTACACATTTTCGATATTCACTCTCCATGCAATATTTATTTCCTATCTAATCATTTCCACATCTGAATATTGCTTTTATGTTTTTCGCTGACAAGAGGAGAAGCATTTATAAGGGGCTATAAAAGAAACATCAAGGAAAAAATTATTTGATGGAAAACCTATTTGCTGAAAAAATTATTTAATGAAAAATTATTTGATGAAAAAATTATTTGATGAAAAAATTAGTTGATGAAAAAACCGAAAGGAAATGTGTTTTGATGTTGGTTGTATGAAAGCAAACGAAAAAAGACAAAATCTAGAGAAACGACAGATAAAATAGACTAGACAGGAAGACACAAAGAAAAGGAACGAAACACATATGTAGAAGAAATAAGAGACTGTACAACGAATATAAAATAAGTGCAATAGGAAAATGATTTTAAAATAAAAAAAAATAAAAATCTTAGACAACGAATTAAAAAAGCTAAGATTTCTTACAGAGAAGCATACCATGTTACTGGAACAAATTTGGAAAGCTGGTAGAGCTGGTGGAGCTGGTGTAGTGATGGAAATACATGGAGAAGAAATAGCAGGAAGAAAAATAAGAACAGGAAGTGATCATAGTTCTTAAAAACTACAAAAGTCCATAACAAACCGTAATAAGAGCAGAGTGAGTACGTGAACTATTAGAGAGAACAATTTTAGAAGAACGAGAAGAAATGGGCAAAGGTTTGCATTCCAATATAAAAAAAAGAAGAAGAACTACAGAGGAATTTCATTCTTAGACGTAATATAGATCGTAACAAGAAATGTTTAAAAGGTACACAGAAAACATTTGCGAGGATTATCAGTGTGGATTCAGAAAGAATAGATCGGTTACAGAGATCAAAATTTTGACAAAAAAAAAAACTTCAAACGTAATACATGAACACAAATTGGTCCTACACACCAGAATAAATATGATTCTCAATATACACTGTATATAGTTAGGATTATAAAAGCTCATAAAAAATCAAGAAGTAAAAAAATGGGTTTGAAAATAAATGAGCAAAAATACATGGAAATGAAAATTACGGAAAAACGGCAAGAAGATGTTTCGAAAAACAGAACTGCTGAACTGAACTGCAGAAAAAAATAGAAAAATTGTGACAAGGACAAAATTTAATTTTAAGGGAATTTCTTAAAATTGTTCTTGGGAATAAATAAATATTCAAGGTTTTCTTATAATTTCAATCGATTGTGTTTGTTTTCTTTGTGCAAGTAGTCTGTGGAACATTCGTTTTTTTTTTTAGAGAAAGCCTCGATTGTGACGATTACTAGATTTTCTGTTCTGGATAAAATTCCATAAATAGGTACAAAAAACAGGAAATGATATGAATGATATGAATCAAATGTCTTTCTTTCAAAATTGAAATAAGTTTTCCGAATCATGCGGATATCTTGGAAACCTTTTTCAATCCCATGAATAAATTTCAAAAATTAGCTTACATTCATCATTTGTTCCGGTCGTTTGTGGTAATAAACAAATAAGCGATTCAGTAAATTCAAGGACGAAAAAAATTAAAACAACCACATCCATTATACATTCAGAATTTAAATCGAGTCATATAAGTTTGTTATACGTCCATACATTGATTGCAGCTTTATTACAATTTTAGGTCGTTTTGCATAATAAATGCCAATTAAAAAAATTAATAACAAAGGAAGTGTAATTAAAATGGCTGCGGTTTTTTAATCACTTATTTTCATTTATTGAATAATGTAACAAGTTTATCGCAATAACGGACGTAAAAAATAATGTATGTGGAAAACTGAATGGAATATGAAAAAACAGTTTATGTTTAAATTAGTTTCAAAATTTATTCGCATATTTATAGGTTTATTGATACAATTAGTATACTTCTCATTTGGCTTTATTTTTTTTTGCTTAAAGTTTTTAAGCGTTCCAACATTTTTTCATCGACTCCTTCAGACTCCCTCCTCATTTAAAATAAACATACCAAAGTCTTTTTGTTTTACTCTCTTGATACTTAAGATCTCGTTTACATTTGTTATTCAATGTAGGGTTTCTACAAAAACTTACTTCTTGAAAAACCGGTTTTGTAATTCAAGATTTCAAAAAAAAAAACGGTTTTAGCCGGTCTTCGAATTTTTGTCAAAAGAAAATAAAATAGGGAAAAATATTTTATTTAATTTGTATAAAATAACAAAAAACGAAATCAATATCAAAGTCAAGTCAAAATATAAAATAAAATTAAGGACTACATATTACTTTTATGTGAAAAGGCAAAGAAGGCAAAAGCAAGGCTCAGTAAAATGCTGGGAAAATGTTGGGGAGCAAGGTTTGAGGAAAAAATGATATGATACATATTACTAACACAAAATAACGAAAACTCAAACAAAAATTACAAATAATATTTATATTATTTTCACTAATTTTAATTTCTCCTAAGAAAATGGGATTTTAAAAAACATAAAATATTCACTGAACGGTGGCTACATCTTGTTCTTACTTTGACACAATATTGCCTGAAATTAAAAATACTCGTACACTAGCTATTGAGCTTGGTTTTATAGTTTTCAGGGCATCAAATAACAAATCTAAGTTTTTTGTTCTTTTATTCATTGCCTCAAATAATGAAAATTCAGCTTTCAGTGTCTTTGGATTTCTAAGTTTTTCTTCAGGGTCCTCAAGAAGCTTATGAATTTTTCCATGGCTTCCTTTAAAAAAGCATTACTCTTATGAGTAGTTTCTTCGATTTGCTCCTCATCAGAATCAGTTTCCACATAAGAATTTGGAAATATTATAGACAATACAGTCCGTTCTACAAAACGGGCCCGAGACTATAGCGACTTCAAATGTGATATAATCACCAACAAACCATATATTATTAAATGGGACAGTCTTAGCTACAATTTGGCGAAAAAAATTCTTTATTAAACACCTTCATTTATTTGTTATGACGTCATCGCCATTTTTTTTAAATGGCAACCTATATTTTTTATTTGTTATTTCGTTATGATTTTTAATTCTGTTTTCAACGGTATACAATTTTAAATAGGTT